>JBAPLH010000736.1:0-31591 GCA_037897445.1 Ceriops zippeliana
CTTCATTTGCATTTCTTATTGATAATAATTGGTTGAGTTTCACAATAAAGAGTACCTCCTATCATTTCTAATTAGCGGTGCTCCACTTTTGGTTCGAAGCACATTTTTGGATATATTGATGATGGAAATTAATATATGTGGCTAAACAACCTAGTATAATAATTAAATAAAACAAATTTAAACACCATTGGAACTCTAAATCTACTTACTTCCATCAGCAAAAGCAATCATCCATCTTAGTTTGCATTTCGTACAAATGTGCAGTTATGTAATTCCTAAATAATGAGACTTTCTTATCACTTCAAGCTAATTAGGCTCCGCTCATCATTAGATGGACTATTTTTCATGCAATGACCATGAAATTATATTGTCTTTATTAATGACTCTATTTATTATAAAAACGATGCCCATGAACCTAATATAACATGAATTCATTCAATTCCAACAAACAATGGAGTCCTTCTTCTTGATTTGCATTTCTTATTGATAATAATTGGTTGAGTTTCACAATAAAGAGTACCTCCTATCATTTTTCATTAGCAGTGCTCCACTTTTGGTTCGAAGCACATATTTGGATATATTGATGATGAATTTAATATATGTGGTTAAACAACCTAGTATATTAATTAAATCAAACAAATTTAAACACCATTGGAACTCTAAATCTACTTACTTCCACCTGTAAAACCAATCATTCATCTTGGTTTGCATTTCGTACAAATGTGAAGTTGTTTAATTCCTAAATAATGAAACTTTCTTAGCACATCAAGCTAATTAGGCTCCTCTCATCGTCACAAGGACTATTTTTGATGAAATAACCACAAAATTATCTTTTGCCTTTATTAACGACTATATTTATTATAAAAACGATGCCCATGAACCTCATATAACATGAATTCATTCAATTCCAACAAACAATGGAGTCCTTCTTCTTGATTTGCATTTCTTATTGATAATAATTGGTTGAGTTTCACAATAAAGAGCACCTCCTATCATTTCTAGTTAGCAGGGATCCTCTTTTGATTCCAAGAACACTTTTTGATACATTGATGATGAAATTAACATATGTGGCAAAAACACCTAGAATATTAATTAAATCAGTCAAACCTAAACACTATTGAAACTCTAAATCTACTTACTTCCATCAACAAAAGCAATCATTCATCTTGGTTTGCATTTTGTACTAATGTGAGGTTATTTAATTCCTAAATAATGAGACTTTCTTATCACCTCAAGCTAATTAGGCTCCGCTCATCGTTAGATGGACTATTTTTCATGCAATGACCATGAAATTATCTTTTGTCTTTATTAACGATTATATTTATTATAAAAATGATGCCCATGAACCTCATATAACACGAATTCATTCAATTCCAATAGACAAGGCAGTCCTTCTTCTTGATTTGCATTTCTTATTGACAATAATTGGTTGAGTTTCACAATAAATAGCACCTCCTATCATTTCTAGTTAGCAGGGCTCCTCTTTTGATTCCAAGAACACATTTTGATACATTGATGATGAAATTAACATATGTGGCAAAACCACCTAGAATATAAATTGAATCAGTCAAACCTAAACACTATTGAAACTCTAAATCTACTTACTTCCATCAGCAAAAGCAATCATCCATCTTGGTTTGCGTTTCCTTCTAATGTGAAGTTATGTAATTCCTAAATAAAGAGACTTTCTTATCACCTCAAGCTAATTGGGCTCCGCTCATCCTTAGATGGACTATTTTTCATGCAATGACCATGAAATTATCTTTTGTCTTTATTAACGACCATATTTATTATAAAAACGATGGCCATGAACCTCATATAACATGAATTCATTCAATTCCAACAAAAAATGGAGTCCTTCTTCTTGATTTGCATTTCTTATTGATAATAATTGGTTGAGTTTCATAATAAAGAGTACCTCCTATCATTCCTAATTAGCAGTGCTCCACTTTTGGTTTGATGCACATATTTGGATATATTGATGATGAAATTAATATATGTGGCTAAACAACCAAGTATATTAATTAAATCAAACAAATTTAAACACAATAGAAACACTAAATCTACTTACTTCCATCAGCAAAAGCAATCATCCGTCTTGGTTTGCATTTCGTACAAGTGTGCAGTCATGTAATTCCTAAATAATGAGACTTTCTTATCACCTCAAGGTAATTAGGCTCCGCTCATCGTTAGATGGACTATTTTTCATGCAATGACCATGAAATTATCTTTTGTCTTTATTAACGACTATATTTATTCCCAAGAACCTCATATAACATGAATTCATTCAATTCCAACAAATAATGGAGTCCTTCTTCTTGATTTGCATTTCTTATTGATAATAATTGGTTGAGTTTCACAATACAGAGAACCTCCTATCATTTCTAGTCAGCAGGGCTCCTCTTTTGATTCCAAGAACACATTTTGATACATTGATGATGAAATTAACTTATGTGGCAAAACCACCTAGAATATTAATTGAATCAGTCAAACCTAAACACTATTGAAACTTTAAATCTACTTACTTCCATCAGCAAAAGCAATCATCCATCTTGGTTTGCGTTTTGTTCTAATGTGAAGTTATGTAATTCCTAAATAATGAGTCTTTCTTATCACCTCAAGCTAATTAGGCTCCGCTCATCGTTAGATGGACTATTTTTCATGCAATGACCATGAAATTATCCTTTGTCTTTATTAACGACTATATTTATTATAAAAACGATGCCCATGAAATCATATAACATGAATTCATTCAATTCCAACAAACAATCGAGTCCTTCTTCTTAATTTGCATTTCCTATTGATAATAATTGGTTGTGCTTCATAATAAAGAGTACCTCCTATCATTTCTAATTAGCAGTGCACCACTTTTGGTTCGATGCACATATTTGGATATATTGATGATGAAATTAATATATGTGGCTAAACAACCAAGAATATTAATTAAATCAAACAAATTTAAACACAATAGAAACTCTAAATCTACTTACTTCCATCAGCAAAAGCAATCATCCATCTTGGTTTGCATTTTGTACAAATGTGCAGTTATGTAATTCCTAAATAATGAGACTTTCTTATCACCTCAAGCTAATTAGGCTCCGCTAATCGTTAGATGGACTATTTTTCATGCAATGACCATGAAATTATCTTTTGTCTTTATTAACGACTATATTTATTATAAACACGATGCCCATGAACCTCATATAACATGAATTCATTCAATTCCAACAAACAATGGAGTCCTTCTTCTTGATTTGCATTTCTTCTTGATAATAATTGGTTGAGTTTCACAATAAAGAGCACCTCTTATCATTTCTAGTTAGTAGTGCTCCTCTTTTGATTCCAAGAACACATTTTGATACATTGATGATGAAATTAACATATGTGGCAAAACCACCTAGAATATAAATTGAATCAGTCAAACCTAAACACTATTGAATCTCTAAATCTACTTATTTCCATCAGCAAAAGCAATCATCCATCTTGGTTTGCTTTTCGTTCTAATGTGAAGTTATGTAATTCCTAAATAATGAGACTTTCTTATCACCTCAAGCTATTTAGGCTCCGCTCATCGTTAGATGGACTATTTTTCATGCAATGACCATGAAATTATCTTTTGTCTTTATTAACGACTATATTTATTATAAAAACGATGCCCACGAACCTCTTATAACATGAATTCATTCAATTCCAACAAACAATGGAGTCCTTCTTCTTCATTTGCAATTCTTATTGATAATAATTGGTTGAGTTTCATAATAAAGAGTACCTCCTATCATTTCTAATTAGCAGTGCTCCACTTTTGGTTCGAAGCACATATTTGGATATATTGATGATGAAATTAATATATGTGGCCAAACAACCTAGTATATTAATTAAATAAAACAAATTTAAACACCATTGGAACTCTAAATCTACTTACTTCCATCAGCAAAACAAATCATCCATCTTGGTTTGCATTTCATACAAATGTGCAGTTATGTAATTCCTAAATAATAACACTTTCTTATTACGTCAAGCTAATTAGGCTCCGCTCGACGTTAGATAGACTATTTTTCATACAATGACCATGAAATTATGTTTTGTCTTTATTAACGACTATATTTATTATAAAAACAATGCCCATGAACCTCATATAACATGAATTCATTCAATTCTAACAAACAATGGAGTTCTTCTTCTTCATTTGCATTTCTTATTGATAATAATTGGTTGAGTTTCATAATAAAGTGTACCTCCTATCATTTCTAATTAGCAGTGCTCCACTTTTGGTTCGAAGCACATATTTGGATATATTGATGATGAAATTAATATATGTGGCTAAACAACCTAGTATATTAATTAAATAAAACAAATTTAAACACCATTGGAACTCTAAATCTATTTACTTCCAACAGCAAAAGCAATCATCCATCTTGGTTTGCATTTTGTTCTAATGTGAAGTTATGTAATTCCTAAATAATGAGACTTTCTTATAACCTCAAGCTAATTAGGCTCCGCTAATCGTTAGATGGACTATTTTTCATGCAATTACCATGAAATTTTCTTTTGTCTTTATTAACGACTATATTTATTATAAAAACGATGCCCATGAACCTCATATAACATCAATTCATTCAATTCCAACAAACAATGGAGTCCTGCTTCTTCATTTGCATTTCTTATTGATAATAATTGGTTGAGTTTCACTATAAAGAGTACCTCCTATCATTTCTAATTAGCAGTGCTCCACTTTTGGTTCGAAGCACATTTTTGGATATATTGATGATGAAATTAATATATGTGGCTAAACAACCTAGTATATTAATTAAATAAAACAAATTTAAACACCATTGGAACTCTAAATCTACTTACTTCCAACAGCAAAAGCAATCATCCATCTTGGTTTGCATTTTGTGCTAATGTGCAGTTATTTAATTCCTAAATAATGAGACTTTCTTATCACCTCAAGCTAATTAGGCTGCGCTAATCGTTAGATGGGCTATTTTTCATGCAATGACCATGAAATTATCTTTTGTCTTTATTAATTACTATCTTTATTATAAAAACGATGCCCATGAACCTCATATAACATGAATTCATTCAATTCCAACATACAATGGAGTCCTTCTCCTTGATTTGCATTTCTTATTAATAATAATTGGTTGACTTTCGTAATAAAGAGCACCTCCTATCATTTCTAGTTAGCAGGGCTCCACTTTTGATTCCAAGAACACATTTTGATACATTGATGATGAAATTAACATATGTGGCAAAATCACCTAGAATATAAATTGAATCAGTCAAACCTAAACACTATTGAAACTCTAAATCTACTTACTTCCATCAGCAAAAGCAATCATCCATCTTGGTTTGCGTTTCCTTCTAATGTGAAGTTATGTAATTCCTAAATAATCAGACTTTCTTATCACCTCAAGCTAATTAGGCTCCGCCCATCGTTAGATGGACTATTTTTCGTGCAATGACCATGAAATTTTCTTTTGTCATTATTAACGATTATATTTATTATAAAAACAATGCCCATGAACCTCATATAACATGGATCCATTCAATTCCAATAAACAATGGAGTCCTTCTTCTTGATTTGCATTTCTTATTGATAATAATTGGTTGAGTTTCACAATAAAGAGCACCTCCTATCATTTCTAGTTACCAGGGCTCCTCTTTTGATTCCAAGAACACATTTTGATAAATTGATGATGAAATTAATATATGTGGCAAAACCACCTAGAATATTAATTGAATCAGTCAAACCTAAACACTATTGAAACTTTAAATCTACTTACTTCCATCAGCAAAAGCGATCATGCATCTTGGTTTGCATTTCGTACTATTGTAAAGTTTTGTAATTCCTAAATAATGAGACTTTCTTATCACCTCAAGCTAATTAGGCTCCGCTGATCGTTAGATGGACTATTTTTCATGCAATTACCATGAAATTATTTTTTGTCTTTATTAAGGACTATATTTATTATAAAAACGATGCCCATGAACCTCATATAACATGTATTCATTCAATTCCAACAAACAATGGAGTCCTTCTTATTGATTGTCATTTCTTCTTGATAATAATTGGCCGAGTTTCACAATAAAGATTACCTCCTATCATTTCTAATTAGCAGTGCGGCACTTTTGGTTCGAAGCACATATTAGGATATATTAATGATGAAATTAATATATGTGGCTAAACAACCTATTATATTACTTAAATCAAACAAATTTAAACACCATTGAAACTCTTAATCTACTTACATCCATCAGCAAAAGCAATCATTCATCTTGGTTTGCATTTCGTACAAATGTAAAGTTGTTTATTTCCTAAATAATGAGACTTTCTTATCACTTCAAGCTAATTAGTCTCCTCTCATCGTTACAAGGACTATTTTTCATGAAATGACCACAAAATTATCTTTTGTCTTAATTAACGACTATATATATTATAAAAACGATTCCCATGAACCTCATATAACATGAATTCATTCAATTCCAACAGACAATGGAGTCCTTCTCCTTGATTTGCATTTCTTATTTATAATAATTGGTTGAGTTTCACAATAAAGAGCACCTCCTATGATTTCTAGTTAGCAGGGCTCCTCTTTTGATTCCAAGAACACATTTTGATACTTTGATGATGAAATTAACACATGTGGCAAAACCACATAGAATATTAATTGAATCAGTCAAACCTAAACACTATTGAAACTCTAAATCTACATACTTCCATCAGCAAAAGCAATCATCCATCTTGGTTTGCATTTCGTACTATTGTAAAGTTATGTAATTCCTAAATAATGAGACTTTCTTATCACCTCAAGCTAATTAGGCTCCGCTGATCGTTAGATGGACTATTTTTCATGCAATGACCATGAAATTTTCTTTTGTCATTATTAACGATTATATTTATTATAAAAACGATGCCCATGAACCTCATATAACATGGATCCATTCAATTCCAATAAACAAAGGAGTCCTTCTTCTTGATTTGCATTTCTTATTGATAATAATTGGTTGAGTTTCACAATAATAAGCACCTCTTATCATTTCTAGTTACCAGGGCTCCTCTTTTGATTCCAAGAACACATTTTGATAAATTGATGATGAAATTAACACATGTGGCAAAACCACCTAGAATATTAATTGAATTAGTCAAACCTAAACACTATTGAAACTCTAAATCTACATACTTCCATCAGCAATAGCAATCATCCATCTTGGTTTGCATTTCGTACTATTGTAAAGTTATGTAATTCCTAAATAATGAGACTTTCTTATCACCTCAAGCTCATTAGGCTCCGCTCATCGTTAGATGGACTATTTTTCTTGCAACGACCATGAAATTATCTTTTGTCTTTATTAACGACTATATTTATTATAAAAACGATGCCCATGAACATCATATAACATGAATTCATTCAATTCCAACAAACAATGGAGTCTTTCTTCTTGATTTGCATTTCTTATTGATAATAATTGGTTGAGTTTCACAATAAAGAGTACCTCCTATCATTTCTAATTAGCAGTGCTCCACTTTTGGTTCGAAGCACATATTTGGATATATTGATGATGAAATTAATATATGTGGCTAAACAACCTAGTATATTAATTAAATCAAACAAATTTAAACACCATTGGAACTCTAAATCTACTTACTTCCATCAGCAAAAGCGATCATCCATCTTGGTTTGCATTTCGTACTAATGTGCAGTTATTTAATTCCTAAATAATGAGACTTTCTTATCACCTCAAGCTAATTTGGCTCCGCTAATCGTTAGATGGACTATTTTTCATGCAATGACCATGAAATTATCTTTTGTCTTTATTAACGACTATATTTATGGTAAAAACGATGCCCATGAACATCATATAGCATGAATTCATTCAATTCCAACAAACAATGGAGTCCTTCTTCTTGGTTTGCATTTCTTATTGATAATAATTGGTTGCAAAACCACCCAGAATATAAATTGAACCAGTCAAACCTAAACACTATTGAAACTCTAAATCTACTTACTTCCATCAGCAAAAGCAATCATCCATCTTGGTTTGCATTTCGTTCTAATGTGAAGTGATGCAATTCCTAAATAATGAGACTTTCTTATCGCCTCAAGCTAATTAGGCTCCGCTGATCGTTAGATGGACTATTTTTCATGCACTGACCATGAAATTATCTTTTGTCTTTATTAACGACTCTATTTATTATAAAAATGAGGCCCATGAACCTCATATAACATGAATTCATTCAATTCCAACAAACAATGGAGTCCTTCGTCTTGATTTGCATTTGTTATTGATGATAATTGGTTGAGTTTCACAATAAAGAGTACCTCCTATCATTTCTAATTAGCAGTGCTCCACTTTTGGTTCGAAGCACATATTTGGATATATTGATGATGAAATTAATATATATGGGTAAACAACCTAGTATATTAATTAAATAAAACAAATTTAAACACCATTGGAACTCTAAAGCTACTTACTTCCATCAGCAAAAGCAATCATTCATCTTGGTTTGCATTTCGTACAAATGTGAAGTTGTTTAATTCCTAAATAATGAGACTTTCTTATGACTTCAAGCAAATTAGGCTCCTCTCATTGTTACAAGGACTATTTTTCATGAAATGACCACAAAATTATGTTTTGTCTTTATTAACGACTATATTTATTATAAAAATCATGCCCATGAACCTCATATAACATGAATTCATTCAATTCCAACAAACAATGGAGTCCTTCTTCTTGATTTGCATTTCTTATTGATAATAATTGGTTGAGTTTCACAATAAAGAGCACCTCCTATCATTTCTAGTCAGCAGGGCTCCTCTTTTGATTCCAAGAACACATTTTGATACATTGAAGATGAAATTAACATATGTGGCAAAACCACCTAGAATATTAATTGAATCAGTCAAACCTAAACACTATTAAAACTTTAAATCTACTTACTTCCATCAGCAAAAGCCATCATCCATCTTGGTTTGCATTTCGTAGTAATGTGCAGTTATTTAATTCCTAAATAATGAGACTATCTTATCACCTCAAGCTAATTAGGCTCCGCTAATCGTTAGATGGACTATTTTTCATGCAATGACCATGAAATTTTCTTTTCTCTTTATTAACGACTATATTTATTATAAAAACGATGCCCATGAACCTCATATAACATGAATTCATTCCATTCCAACAAACAATGGAGTCCTTCTTCTTCATTTGCATTTCTTATTGATAATAATTTGTTGAGTTTCACAATAAAGAGTACCTCCTATCATTTCTAATTAGCAGTGCTCCACTTTTGGTTCGAAGCACATTTTTGGATATATTGATGATGAAATTAATATATGTGGCTAAACAACCTAGTATAATAATTAAATAAAACAAATTTAAACACCATTGGAACTCTAAATCTACTTACTTCCATCAGCAAAACAAATCATTCATCTTGGTTTGCATTTCGTACAAATGTGAAATTGTTTAATTCCTAAATAATGAGACTTTCTTAGCACATCAAGCTAATTAGGCTCCTCTCATCGTTACAAGGACTATTTTTGATGAAATAACCACAAAATTATCTTTTGCCTTTATTAACGATTATATTTATTATAAAAACGATGCCCATGAACCTCATATAACATGAATTCCTTCAATTCCAACAAACAATGGAGTCCTTCTTCTTGATTTGCATTTCTTATTGATAATAATTGGTTGAGTTTCACAATAAAGAGCACCTCCTATCATTTCTAGTTAGCAGGGATCCTCTTTTGATTCCAATAACACATTTTGATACATTGATAATGAAATTAACATATGTGGCAAAAACACCTAGAATATTAATTGAATCAGTCAAACCTAAACACTATTGAAACTCTAAATCTACTTACTTCCATCAGCAAAAGCAATCATCCATCTTGGTTTGCATTTCGTACTAATGTGAGGTTATTTAATTCCTAAATAATGAGACTTTCTTATCAGCTCAAGCTAATTAGGCTCCGCTCATCGTTAGATGGACTATTTTTCATGCAATGATCATGAAATTATCTTTTGTCTTTATTAACGACTATATTTATTATAAAAACGATGCCCATGAACCTCATATAACAAGAATTCATTCAATTCCAACAAACAAGGTAGTCCTTCTTCTTGATTTGCATTTCTTATTGATAATAATTGGTTGAGTTTCACAATAAAGAGCACTTCCTATCATTTCTAGTTAGCAGCGCTCCTCTTTTGATTCCAAGAACACATTTTGAGACATTGATGATGAAATTAACATATGTGGCAAAACCACCTAGAATATAAATTGAATCAGTCAAACCTAAACACTATTGAAACTCTAAATCTACTTACTTCCATCAGCAAAAGCAATCATCCATCTTGGTTTGCGTTTGGTTCTAATATGAAGTTATGTAATTCCTAAATAAAGAGACTTTCTTATCACCTCAAGCTAATTAGGCTCCGCTCAACGTTAGATGGACTATTTTTCATGCAATGACCATGAAATTATCTTTTGTCTTTATTAACGACTATATTTATTATAAAAAGGATGCCCATGAACCTCATATAACATGAATTCATTCCATTCCAACAAACAATGGAGTCCTTCTTCTTGATTTGCATTTCTAATTGATAATAATTGGTTGAGTTTCACAATAAAGAGTACCTCCTATGATTTCTAATTAGCAGTGCTGCACTTTTGGTTTGAAGCACATATTTGGATATATTGATGATGAAATTAATATATATAACTAAACAACCAAATATATTAATTAAATCAAACAAATTTAAACACCATTAAAACTCTAAATCTACTTACTTCCATTAGCAAAAGCCATCATCCATCTTGGTTTGCATTTCGTACAAATGTGAAGTTGTTTAATTCCGAAATAATGAGACTTTCTTATGACATCAAGCTAATTAGTCTCCTCTCATTGTTACAAGGACTATTTTTCATGAAATGACCACAAAATTATCTTTTGTCTTTATTAACGACAATATTTATTATAAAAACGATGCCCATGAACCTCATATAACATCAATTCATTCAATTCCAAAAAACAATGAAGTCCTTCTTCTTGATTTGCATTTCTTATTGATAATAATTGGTTGAGTTTCACAATAAAGAGCACCTCCTATCATTTCTAGTTAGCAGGGCTCTTCTTTTGATTCCAAGAACACATTTTGATACATTGATGATGAAATTAACATATGTGGAAAACCACCTAGAATATTAATTGAATCAGTCAAACCTAAACACTATTGAAATTTTAAATCTACTTAGTTTCATCAGCAAAAGCAATCATCCATCTTGGTTTGCATTTCGTACTAATGTGCGGTTATTTAATTCCTAAATAATGAGACTTTCCTATCACCTCAAGCTAATTAGGCTCCGTTAATTGTTAGATGGACTATTTTTCATGCAATGACCATGAAATTATCTTTTGTCTTTATTAACGACTATATTTATTATAAAAAGGATGCCCATGAACCTTATATAACATAAATTCATTCAATTCCAACAGACAATGGAGTCCTTCTTCTTGATTTGCATTTCTTATTGATAATAATTGGTAGAGTTTCACAATAAAGAGTACCTCCTATCATTTCTAATTAGCAGTGCTGCACTTTTGGTTCGAAGCACATATTTGGATATATTGATGATGAAATTAATATATATGGCTAAACAACCAAATATATTAATTAAATCAAACAAATTTAAACACCATTGAAACTCTAAATCTACTTACTTCCATTAGCAAAAGCCATCATCCATCTTGGTTTGCATTTCGTACAAATGTGAAGTTGTTTAATTCCGAAATAATGAGACTTTCTTATCACATCAAGCTAATTAGGCTCCTCTCATTGTTACAAGGACTATTTTTCATGGTTAATGAATGTCAAATAGTTCTTGTAACAAGAAGAGGAGCCTAATTAGATTAAGGTGATTAGAAAGTCTCACTAATTAGTAATTAAACAAGTTCACACAGGCATGAAATGCAGTCCAAGATAAATGACTCATTTGGCTGATGGACGCAAACAAATTTTGAGTAATAATGGTGTTAATACTTGTTTGATTTAGTTAATATACTTCATTGTTTAGCAACATATGTCAATTTGATTATCGCTTTATCAAAAAGTGTGTTTGGAATCAAAAGATTCGACTTTCTAAACAAAAATGATGGGAGGTACTCTTTATTTTGGAATTCAACCAATTAATATCAATAAGAGATGCAATTTAAGATCGAGAATTCTATATTTTGGTTCAATTAAATGAATTCATGTTATAGGAGATTCATGGAAATTGTTATGATAATGAATATAGTCGTTAAGAAAGAGTCAACAGATAATTTCATGGTTAATGAATGTAAAATAGTTCTTGTAACAAGAAGAGGAGCCTAATTAGATTAAGGTGATTAGAAAGTCTCATTAATTAGTAATTAAACAAGTTCAAATTGGCATGAAATGCAATCCAAGATGAATGACACATTTGGCTGATGGACACAAACAAATTTGGAGTAATAATGGTGTTAATACTTGTTTGATTTAATTAATATACTTCATTGGTTAGGAACATATGTCAATTTGATTATCATTTTCTTAAAAAGTGTGTTTGGAATCAAAAGATTCGACTTTCTAAACACAAATGATGGGAGGTACTCTTTATTTTGGAATTCAACCAATTAATATCAATAAGAAATGCAATTTAAGATCAAGAACTCTATTGTTTGTTGCAATTGAAAGAATTCATGCTATAGACGATTCATGGAAATTCTTATGATAATGAATATAGTCGTTAAGAAAGAGTCGACAGATAATTTCATGGTTAATGAATGTAAAATAGTTCTTGTAACAAGAAGAGGAGCCTAATTAGATTAAGGTGATTAGAAAGTCTCATTAATTAGTAATTAAACAAGTTCAAATTGGCATGAAATGCAATCCAAGATGAATGACTCATTTGGCTGATGGAAGCAAACAAATTTGGAGTAATAATGGTGTTAATACTTGTTCGATTCAATTAATATACTTCATTGTTTAGCAACATATGTCGATTTCATTATCACTTTATCAAAAAGTGTGTTTGGAATCCAATGATTCGACTTGCTTACTTGAAATGATGGAAGGTACTCTTTATAAAGAATTCAACCAATTAATATCAATAAGAAATGCAATTTAAGATCGAGAATTCTATTTTTTGTTGCAATTGAATGAATTCATGTCATAGACGATTCATGGAAATTGTTTTCATAATGAATGTAGTCATTAAGAATGAGTCAACATATAATTGCATTGTCAATGCATAAAAAATAGTTCTTGTAACAAGAAGAGGAGCCTAATTAGCTTGAGATGATTAGCAAGTCTCATTATTGAGGAACTAAACAAGTTCACATTGGCATGAAGTGGAATCGAAGGTGAATGACACATTTGGCTGATGGACGAAAACAGATTTGGAGTAATAATTGTGTTAATACTTGTTTGATTTAATTAATATATTTCATTGGTTAGCAACATATGTTAATTTCATTATCGATTCATCAAAAAGTGTGCTTGGAATCAAATGATTCGACTTGCTAACAAGAAATGATGGTAGGTACATTTTATTTTAGAATTCAACCAATTAATATCAATAAGAAATGCAATTCAAGATCAAGAACTCTATTGTTTGTTGCAATTGAATGAATTCATGTTATAGACGATTCATGGAAATTCTTATGATATTGAATATAGTCGTTAAGAAAGAGTCAACAGATAATTTCACGGTTAATGAATGTAAAATAGTTCTTGTAACAAGAAGTGCAGCCTAATCAGATTAAGGTGATTAGAAAGTCTCATTAATTAGTAATTAAACAAGTTCACATTGGCATGAAATGCAATCAAAGGTGAATGACACATTTGGCTGATGGATGCAAAAAAATTTGAAGTAATAATGGTGTAATACTTGTTTGATTTAATTAATATATTTTATTGGTTAGCAACATATGTCAATTTCATTATCGATTTATCAAAAAGTGTGCTTGGAATCAAATGATTCGACTTGCTAACCAGAAATGATGGGAGGTACTCTTTATTTTAGAATTCAACCAATTAATATCAATAAGATATGCAATTCAAGATTAAGAACTCTATTGTTTGTTGCAATTGAATGAATTCATGTTGTAGACAATTCATGGAAATTGTTATGATAATAAATATAGTCGTTAAGAAAGAGTCAACAGGTAATTTCATGGTTAATGAATGTAAAATAGTTCTTGTAACAAGAAGAGGAGCCTAATTAGATTAAGGTGATTAGAAAGTCTCATTAATTAGTAATTAAACAAGTTCAAATTGGCATGAAATGCAATCCAAGATGAATGACCCATTTGGCTGATGGACGCAAACAAATTTGGAGTAATAATGGTGTTAATACTTGTTCGATTTAATTAATATACTTCATTGTTTAGCAACATATGTCAATTTGATTATCGCTTTCTCAAAAAGTGTGTTTGGAATCAAAAGATTCGACTTTCAAAATACAAATGATGGGAGGTACTCTTTATTTTGTAATTCAACCAATTAATATCAATAAGAAATGCAATTTAAGATCGAGAATTCTATTTTTTGGTTGAATTGAATGAATTCATGTTATAGACGATTCATGGAAATTGTTTTCATAATGAATGTAGTCGTTAAGAAAGAGTCAACATATAATTTCATGGACAATGCATAAAAAATAGTTCTTGTAAGAAGAAGAGGAGCCTAATTAGCTTGAGGTGATTAGAAAGTGTCATTATTGAGGAACTAAACAAGTTCCCATTGGCATGAAATGCAATCGAAGGTGAATGACACATTTGGCTGATGGACGGAAACAGATTTGGAGTATTAATGGTGTTAATACTTGTTTGATTTAAGTAATATATTTCATTGGTTAGCAACATATGTCAATTTCATTATCGATTTATCAGAAAGTGTGCTTGGAATCAAATGATTCGACTTGCTAACCAGAAATGATGGGAGGTACTCTTTATTTTAGAATTCAACCAAGTAATATCAATAAGAAATGCAATTCAAGATCAAGAACTCTATTGTTTGTTGCAATTGAATGAATTCATGTTATAGACGATTCATGGAAATTGTTATGATAATGATTATAGTCGTTAAGAAAGAGTCAACAGATAATTTCATGGTTAATGAATGTAAAATAGTTCTTGTAACAAGAAGAGGAGCCTAATTAGATTAAGGTGATTAGAAAGTCTCATTAATTAGTAATTAAACAAGTTCACACATGCATGAAATGCAGTCCAAGATGAATGACTCATTTGGCTGATGGACGCAAACAAATTTGGAGTAATAATGGTGTTGATACTTGTTTGATTTAACTAATATACTTCATTGTTTAGCAACATATGTCAATTTCATTATCGCTTTATCACAAAGTGTGCCTGGAATCAAATGATTCGACTTGCGAACCAGAAATGATGGGAGGTACTCTTTATTTTAGAATTCAACCAATTAATATCAATAAGAAATGCAATTCAAGATCAAGAACTCTATTGTTTGTTGCAATTGAATGAATTCATGTTATAGACGTTTCATGGAAATTTTTATGATATTGAATATAGTCGTTAAGAAAGAGTCAACATATAATTTCATGGTTAATGAATGTAAAATATTTCTTGTAACAAGAATTGGAGCCTAATTAGATTAAGGTGATTAGAAAGTCTCATTAATTAGTAATTAAACAAGTGCACATTGGCATGAAATGCAATCCAAGATGAATGACTCGTTTGGCTGATGGACACAAACAAATTTGGAGTAATAATGGTGTTAATACTTGTTTGATTTAACTAATATACTTCATTGTTTAGCAACATATGTCAATTTCACTATTGCTTTATCAAAAAGTGTGTTTGGAATCAAATGATTCGACTTGCAAACCAGAAATTATGGGAGGTACTCTTTATTCTAGAATTCAACCAATTAATATCAATAAGAAATGCAATTTAAGATCGAGAATTCTAATTTTTCTTGCATTTGAATGAATTCATGTTATAAAAGATTCATGGAAATTGTTTTTGTTATGAATATGGTCGTTGAGAAAGAGTCAAGAGATTATTTCATGGTTAATGAATGAAAAATAGTTCTTGTAACAAGCAGAAGAGCCTAATTATCTTAAGGTGATTAGAAAGTCTCATTATTTAGTAATTAAATAAGTTCACATTGGCATGAAATGCTATCCAAGACAAATGACTCCTTTCACTAATAGACGCAAACATATTTGGAGTAATAATGGTGTTAATACTTGTTTGATTTAATTAATATACTTCATTGTTTAGCAACATATGTCAATTTCATTATCGCTTTATCAAAAAGTGTGTTTGGAATCCAATGATTCGACTTGCTAACCTAAAATGATGGAAGGTACTCTTTATAAAGAATTCAACCAATTAATATCAATAAGAAATGCAATTTAAGATCGAGAATTCTATTTTTTGTTGCAATTGAATGAATTCATGTTATAGACGATTCATGGAAATTGTTTTCATAATGAATATAGTCGTTAAGAAAGAGTCAACATATAATTTCATGGTAAATGCACGAAAAATAATTCCTGTAACAAGAACAGGAGCCTAATTAGCTTCAGGTGATTAGAAAGTCTCATTATTTAGGAACTAAACAAGTTCACATTCGCATGAAGTGCAATCGAAGGTGAATGACACATTTGGCTGATGGACGCAAACAGATTTGGAGTAATAATGGTGTTAATACTTGTTTGATTTAATTAATATATTTCATTGGTTAGCAACATATGTCAATTTCATTATCGATTTATCAAAAAGTGTGCTTGGAATCAAATGATTCGACTTGCTAACCAGAAATGATGGGAGGTACACTTTATTTTAGAATTCAACCAATTAATATCAATAAGAAATGCAATTTAAGATCAAGAACTCTATTGTTTGTTGTAATTGAATGAATTCATGTTATAGACGATTCATGGAAATTCTTATGATAATGAATATAGTCGTTAAGAAAGAGTCAACAGATAATTTCATGGTTAATGAATGTAAAATAGTTCTTGTAACAAGAAGAGGAGCCTAATTAGATTAAGGTGATTAGAAAGTCTCACTAATTAGTAATTAAACAAGTTCACACAAGCATGAAATGCAGTCCAAGATAAATGACTCATTTGGCTGATGGACACGAACAAATTTGGAGTAATAATGGTGTTAATACTTGTTTGATTTAATTAATATACTTCATTCTTTAGCAACATATGTGAATTTCATTATCGCTTTATCAAAAAGTGTGCTTGGAATCAAATGATTCGACTTGCTAACCAGAAATTATGGGAGGTACTCTTTATTTTAGAATTCAACCAATTATTATCAATAAGAAATGCAATTCAAGATCAAGAACTCTATTGTTTGTTGCAATTGAATGAATTCATGTTATAGACGATTCATGGAAATTGTTACGATAATGAATATAGTCGTTAAGAAAGAGTCAACAAATAATTTCATGGTTAATGAATGTAAAATAGTTCTTGTAACAAGAAGAGGAGCCTAATTAGATTAAGGTGATTAGAAAGTCTCATTAATTAGTAATTAAACAAGTTCACACATGCATGAAATGCAGTCCAAGATGAATGACTCATTTGGCTGATGGACGCAAACAAATTTGGAGTAATAATGGTGTTGATACTTGTTTGATTTAACTAATATACTTCATTGTTTAGCAACATATGTCAATTTCATTATCGCTTTATCAAAAAGTGTGCCTGGAATCAAATGATTCGACTTGCGAACCAGAAATGATGGGAGGTACTCTTTATTTTAGAATTCAAAAAATTAATATCAATAAGAAATGCAATTGAAGATCAAGAACTCTATTGTATGTTGCAATTGAATGAATTCATGTTAGAGACGATTCATGGAAATTGTTATGATAATGAATATAGTCGTTAAGAAAGAGTCAACAGATAATTTCATGGTTAATGAATGTAAAATAGTTCTTGTAACAAGAGTAGAAGCCTAATTAGATTAAGGTGATTAGAAAGTCTCATTAATTAGTAATTAAACAAGTTCAAATTGGCATGAAATGCAATCCAAGATGAATGACTCATTTGGCTGATGGACGCAAACAAATTTGGAGTAATAATGGTGTTAATACATGTTCGATTTAATTAATATACTTCATTGTTTAGCACCACATGTCGATTTCATTATCACCTTATCAAAAAGTGTGTTTGGAATCCAATGATTCGACTTGCGAACCTGAAATCATGGAAGGTACTCTTTATAAAGAATTCAACCAATTAATATCAATAAGAAATGCAATTTAACATCGAGAATTCTATTTTTTGTTGCAATTGAATGAATTCATGTTATAGACGATTCATGGAAATTGTTTTCATAATGAATATAGTCGTTAAGAAAGAGTCAACATATAATTACATGGTAAATGCACGAAAAATAATTCTTGTAACAAGAAGAGGAGCCTAATTAGATTAAGGTGATTAGAAAGTCTCATTAATTAGTAATTAAACAAGTTCACACAGGCATGAAATGCAGTCCAAGATGCATGACTCATTTGGCTGATGGACGCAAACAAATTTGGAGTAATAATGGTGTTAATACTTGTTTGATTTAATTAATATACTTCATTCTTTAGCAACATATGTCAATTTCATTATCGCTTTTATCAAAAAGTGTGCTTGGAATCAAATGATTCGACTTGCTAACCAGAAATGATGGGAGGTACTGTTTATTTTAGAATTCAACCAATTAATATCAATAAGAAATGCAATTCAAGATCAAGAACTCTATTGTTTGTTGCAATTGAATGAATTCATGTTACAGACGATTCATGGAAATTGTTATGATAATAAATATAGTCGTTAAGAAAGAGTCAACAGATAATTTCATGGTTAATGAATGTAAAATAGTTCTTGTAAAAAGAAGAGGAGCCTATTTAGATTAAGGTGATTAGAAAGTCTCATTATTTATTAATTAAACTAGTTCAAATTGGCATGAAATGCAATCCAAGATGAATGACTCATTTGGCTGATGGACGCAAACAAATTTGGAGTAATAATGGTGTTAATACTTGTTTGATTTAGTTAATATACTTCATTGTTTAGCAACATATGTCAATTTGATTATCGCTTTATCAAAAAGTGTGTTTGGAATGAAAAGATTCGACTTTCTAAACAAAAATGATGGGAGGTACTCTTTATTTTGGAATTCAACCAATTAATATCAATAAGAGATGCAATTTAAGATCGAGAATTCCATTTTTTGGTTCAATTAAATGAATTCATGTTATAGGCGATTCATGCAAATTGTTATGATAATGAATATAGTCGTTAAGAAAGAGTCAACAGATAATTTCAGGGTTAATGAATGTAAAATAGTTCTTGTAACAAGAAGAGGAGCCTAATTAGATTAAGGTGATTAGAAAGTCTCATTAATTAGTAATTAAACAAGTTCAAATTGGCATGAAATGCAATCCAAGATGAATGACACATTTGGCTGATGGACACAAACAAATTTGGAGTAATAATGGTGTTCATACTTGTTCGATTCAATTAATATACTTCATTGTTTGGCAACATATGTCAATTTCATTATCGCTTTATCAAAAAGTGTGCCTGGAATCAAATGATTCGACTTGCTACCCAGAAATGATGGGAGCTACTGTTTATTTTAGAATTCAACCAATTAATATCAATAAGAAATGCAATTCAAGATCAAGAACTCTATTGTGTGCTGCAATTGAATGAATTCATGTTATAGACAATTCATGGAAATTCTTATGATAATGAATATAGTCGTTAAGAAAGAGTCAACAGATAATTTCATGGTTAATGAATGTAAAATAGTTCTTGTAACAAGAATAGGAGCCTAATTAGATTAAGGTGATTAGAAAGTCTCATTAATTAGTAATTAAACAAGTTCACACAGGCATGAAATGCAGTCCAAGATGAATGACTCATTTGGCTGATGGATGCAAACAAATTTGGAGTAATAATGGTGTTGATACTTGTTTGATTTAACTAATATACTTCATTGTTTAGCAACATATGTCAATTTCATTATCGCTTTATCAAAAAGTGTGCCTGGAATCAAATGATTCGACTTGCGAACCAGAAATGATGGGAGGTACTCTTTATTTTAGAATTCAAAAAATTAATATCAATAAGAAATGCAATTCAAGATCAAGAACTCTATTGTATGTTGCAATTGAATGAATTGATGTTAGAGACGATTCATGGAAATTGTTATGATAATGAATATAGTCGTTAAGAAAGAGTCAACAGATAATTTCATGGTTAATGAATGTAAAATAGTTCTTGTAACAAGAGTAGGAGCCTAATTAGATTAAGGTGATTAGAAAGTCTCATTAATTAGTAATTAAACAAGTTCAAATTGGCATGAAATGCAATCCAAGATGAATGACTCATTTGGCTGATGGACGCAAACAAATTTGGAGTAATAATGGTGTTAATACATGTTCGATTTAATTAATATACTTCATTGTTTAGCAACATATGTCGATTTCATTATCACTTTATCAAAAAATGTGTTTGGAATCCAATGATTCGACTTGCGAACCTGAAATCATGGAAGGTACTCTTTATAAAGAATTCAACCAATTAATATCAATAAGAAATGCAATTTAACATCGAGAATTCTATTTTTTGTTGCAATTGAATGAATTCATGTTATAGACGATTCATGGAAATTGTTTTCATAATGAATATAGTCGTTAAGAAAGAGTCAACATATAATTACATGGTAAATGCACGAAAAATAATTCTTGTAACAAGAAGAGGAGCCTAATTAGATTAAGGTGATTAGAAAGTCTCATTAATTAGTAATTAAACAAGTTCACACAGGCATGAAATGCAGTCCAAGATGAATGACTCATTTGGCTGATGGACGCAAACAAATTTGGAGTAATAATGGTGTTAATACTTGTTTGATTTAATTAATATACTTCATTGTTTAGCAACATATGTCAATTTCATTATCGCTTTATCAAAAAGTGTGCCTGGAATCAAATGATTTGACTTGCTAACCAGAAATGAACGGAGGTACTGTTTATTTTAGAATTCAACCAATTAATATCAATCAGAAATGCAATTTAAGATCAAGAACTCTATTGTTTGTTGCAATTGAATGAATTCATGTTACAGACGATTCATGGAAATTGGTATGATAATAAATATAGTCGTTCAGAAAGAGTCAACAGATAATTTCATGGTTAATGAATGTAAAATAGTTCTTCTAACAAAAAGAGGAGCCTATTTAGATTAAGGTGATTAGAAAGTCTCATTATTTATTAATTAAACTAGTTCAAATTGGCATGAAATGCAATCCAAGATGAATGATTCATTTGGCTGATGGATGCAAACAAATTTGGAGTAATAATGGTGTTAATACTTGTTTGATTTAATTAATATATTTCATTGGTTAGCAACATATGTGAATTTCATTATCGATTCATCAAAAAGTGTGCTTGGAATCAAATGATTCGACTTGCTAACCAGAAATGATGGGAGGTACACTTTATTTTAGAATTCAACCAATTAATATCAATAAGAAATGCAATTCAAGATTAAGAACTCTATTGTTTGTTGCAATTGAATGAATTCATGTTAGAGACGATTCATGGAAATTGTTATGATAATGAATATAGTCGTTAAGAAAGAGTCAACAGATAATTTCATGGTTAATGAATGTAAAATAGTTCTTGTAACAAGAGTAGGAGCCTAATTAGATTAAGGTGATTAGAAAGTCTCATTAATTAGTAATTAAACAAGTTCAAATTGGCATGAAATGCAATCCAAGATGAATGACTCATTTGGCTGATGGACGCAAACAAATTTGGAGTAATAATGGTGTTAATACATGTTCGATTTAATTAATATACTTCATTGTTTAGCAACATTTGTCGATTTCATTATCACTTTATCAAAAAGTGTGTTTGGAATCCAATGATTTGACTTGCTAACCTGAAATGATGGAAGGTACTCTTTATAAAGAATTCAACCAATTAATAACAATAAGAAATGCAATTTAAGATCCAGAACTCTATTCTTTGTTGCAAATGAATCATTTCATGTTATAGACGATTCATGGAAATTGTTTTCATAATGAATATAGACTTTAAGAACGAGTCAACAGATAATTTAATGGTTCATGCAAGAAAAATAGTTCTTGTAATAAGAAGAAGAGGCTAATTAGCTTGAGGTGATTAAAAAGTCTCATTATTTAGGAACTAAACAAGTTCACATTGGCATGAAATGCAATCCAAGGTGAATGACACATTTGGTTGATGCACGCAAACAGATTTGGAGTAATAATGGTGTTAATACTTGTTTGATTTAATTAATATACTTCATTGTTTAGTAACATATGTCAATTTCATTATCGCTTCATCAAAAAGTGTGCTTGGAATCAAATGATTCAACTTGTTAACCAGAAATGATGGGAGGTACTCTTTATTTTAGAGTTCAACCAATTAATATCAATAAGAAATGCAATTCAAGATCAAGAACTCCATTGTTTGTTGCAATTGAATGAATTCATGTTATAGACGATTCATGGAAATTGTTATGATAATGAATATAGTCGTTAAGAAAGAGTCAACAGATAATTTCATGGTTAATGAATGTAAAATAGTTCTTGTAACAAGAATTGAAGCCTAATTAGATTAAGGTGATTAGAAAGTCTCATTAATTAGTAATTAAACAAGTGCACATTGGCATGAAATGCAATCCAAGATGAATGACTCGTTTGGCTGATCGACGCAAACAAATTTGGAGTAATAATGGTGTTAATACTTGTTTGATTAAACTAATATACTTCATTGTTTAGCAACATATGACAATTTCACTATCGCTTTATCAAAAAGTGTGTTTGGAATCAAATGATTCGACTTGCAAACCAGAAATGATGGGAGGTACTCTTTATTCTAGAATTCAACCAATTAATATCAATAAGAAATGCAATTTAAGATCGAGAATTCTATTTTTTATCTTGCAATTGATTGAATTCATGTTATAGAAGATTCATGGAAATTGTTTTTGTAATGAATATGGTCGTTAAGAAAGAGTCAAGAGATTATTTCATGGTTAATGAATGAAAAATAGTTCTTGTAACAAGAAGAAGAGCCTAATTATCTTAAGGTGATTAGAAAGTCTCATTATTTAGTAATTAAATGAGTTCACATTGGCATGAAATGCTATCCAAGACAAATGGCTCCTTTGGCTAATAGACGCAAACAGATTTGGAGTAATAATGGTGTTAATACTTGTTTGATTTAATTAATATACTTCATTGTTTAGCAACATATGTCAATTTCATTATCGCTTTATCAAAAAGTGTGTTTGGAATCCAATCATTCGACTTGCTAACCTGAAATGATGGAAGGTACTCTTTATAAAGAATTCAACCAATTAATATCAATAAGAAATGCAATTTAAGATCAAGAATTGTATTTTTTGTTGCAATTGAATGAATTCATGTTATAGACGATTCATGGAAATTGTTTTCATAAAGAATATAGTCGTTAAGAAACAGTCAACAGATAATTTCATGGTTAATGAATGTAAAATAGTTCTTGTAACAAGAAGAGGAGCCTAATTAGATTAAGGTGATTAGAAAGTCTCATTAATTAGTAATTAAACAAGTTCAAATTGGCATGAAATGCAATCCAAGATGAATGACTCATTTGGCTGATGGACGCAAACAAATTTGGAGTAATAATGGTGTTAATACATGTTCGATTTAATTAATATACTTCATTGTTCAGCAACATATGTCGATTTCATTATCACTTTATCAAAAAGTGTGTTTGGAATCCAATGATTCGACTTGCGAACCTGAAATCATGGAAGGTACTCTTTATAAAGAATTCAACCAATTAATGTCAATAAGAAATGCAATTTAACATCGAGAATTCTATTTTTTGTTGCAATTGAATGAATTCATGTTATAGACGATTCATGGAAATTGTTTTTATAATGAATATAGTCGTTAAGAAAGAGTCAACATATAATTTCATGGTAAATGCACGAAAAATAATTCTTGTAACAAGAAGAGGAGCCTAATTAGCTTAAGGTGATTAGAAAGTCTCATTAATTAGTAATTAAACAAGTTCACACAGGCATGAAATGCAGTCCAAGATGAATGACTCATTTGGCTGATGGACGCAAACAAATTTGGAGTAATAATGGTGTTAATACTTGTTTTATTTAATTAATATACTTCATTCTTTAGCAAGATATCTCAATTTCATTATCGCTTTATCAAAAAGTGTGCTTGGAATCAAATGATTCGACTTGCTAACCAGAAATGATGGGAGGTATTGTTTATTTTAGAATTCAACCAATTAATATCAATAAGAAATGCAATTCAAGATCAAGAACTCTATTGTTTGTTGCAATTGAATGAATTCATGTTACAGACGATTCATGGAAATTGTTATGATAATAAATATAGTCGTTAAGAAAGAGTCAACAGATAATTTCATGGTTAATGAATGTAAAATAGTTCTTGTAACAAGAAGAGGAGCCTATTTAGATTAAGGTGATTAGAAAGTCTCATTATTTATCAATTAAACAAGTTCAAATTGGCATGAAATGCAATCCAAGATGAATGACTCATTTGGCTGATGGACGCAAACAAATTTGGAGTAATAATGGTGTTAATACTTGTTTGATTTAGTTAATATACTTCATTGTTTAGCAACATATGTCAATTTGATTATCGCTTTATCAAAAAGTGTGTTTGGAATGAAAAGATTCGACTTTCTAAACAAAAATGATGGGAGGTACTCTTTATTTTGGAATTCAACCAATTAATATCAATAAGAGATGCAATTTAAGATCGAGAATTCTATTTTTTGGTTCAATTAAATGAATTCATGTTATAGGCGATTCATGCAAATTGTTATGATAATGAATATAGTCGTTAAGAAAGAGTCAACAGATAATTTCATGGTTAATGAATGTAAAATAGTTCTTGTAACAAGAAGAGGAGCCTAATTAGATTAAGGTGATTAGAAAGTCTCATTAATTAGTAATTAAACAAGTTCAAATTGGCATGAAATGCAATCCAAGATGAATGACACATTTGGCTGATGGACACAAACAAATTTGGAGTAATAATGGTGTTCATACTTGTTCGATTCAATTAATATACTTCATTGTTTGGCAACATATGTCAATTTCATTATCGCTTTATCAAAAAGTGTGCCTGGAATCAAATGATTCGACTTGCTAACCAGAAATGATGGGAGGTACTGTTTATTTTAGAATTCAACCAATTAATATCAATAAGAAATGCAATTCAAGATCAAGAACTCTATTGTGTGCTGCAATTGAATGAATTCATGTTATAGACAATTCATGGAAATTCTTATGATAATGAATATAGTCGTTAAGAAAGAGTCAACAGATAATTTCATGGTTAATGAATGTAAAATAGTTCTTGTAACAAGAATAGGAGCCTAATTAGATTAAGGTGATTAGAAAGTCTCATTAATTAGTAATTAAACAAGTTCACACAGGCATGAAATGCAGTCCATGATGAATGACTCATTTGGCTGATGGAATCAAACAAATTTGGAGTAATAATGGTGTTGATACTTGTTTGATTTAACTAATATACTTCATTGTTTAGCAACATATGTCAATTTCATTATCGCTTTATCAAAAAGTGTGCCTGGAATCAAATGATTCGACTTGCGAACCAGAAATGATGGGAGGTACTCTTTATTTTAGAATTCAAAAAATTAATATCAATAAGAAATGCAATTCAAGATCAAGAACTCTATTGTATGTTGCAATTGAATGAATTCATGTTAGAGACGATTCATGGAAATTGTTATGATAATGAATATAGTCGTTAAGAAAGAGTCAACAGATAATTTCATGGTTAATGAATGTAAAATAGTTCTTGTAACAAGAGTAGGAGCCTAATTAGATTAAGGTGATTAGAAAGTCTCATTAATTAGTAATTAAACAAGTTCAAATTGGCATGAAATGCAATCCAAGATGAATGACTCATTTGGCTGATGGACGCAAACAAATTTGGAGTAATAATGGTGTTAATACATGTTTGATTTAATTAATATACTTCATTGTTTAGCAACATATGTCGATTTCATTATCACTTTATCAAAAAGTGTGTTTGGAATCCAATGATTCGACTTGCGAACCTGAAATCATGGAAGGTACTCTTTATAAAGAATTCAACCAATTAATATCAATAAGAAATGCAATTTAACATCGAGAATTCTATTTTTTGTTGCAATTGAATGAATTCATGTTATAGACGATTCATGGAAATTGTTTTCATAATGAATATAGTCGTTAAGAAAGAGTCAACATATAATTACATGGTAAATGCACGAAAAATAATTCTTGTAACAAGAAGAGGAGCCTAATTAGATTAAGGTGATTAGAAAGTCTCATTAATTAGTAATTAAACAAGTTCACACAGGCATGAAATGCAGTCCAAGATGAATGACTCATTTGGCTGATGGACGCAAACAAATTTGGAGTAATAATGGTGTGTTAATACTTGTTTGATTTAATTAATATACTTCATTGTTTAGCAACATATGTCAATTTCATTATCGCTTTATCAAAAAGTGTGCCTGGAATCAAATGATTTGACTTGCTAACCAGAAATGAAACGGAGGTACTGTTTATTTTAGAATTCAACCAATTAATATCAATCAGAAATGCAATTTAAGATCAAGAACTCTATTGTTTATTGCAATTGAATGAATTCATGTTACAGACGATTCATGGAAATTGGTATGATAATAAATATAGTCGTTCAGAAAGAGTCAACAGATAATTTCATGGTTAATGAATGTAAAATAGTTCTTCTAACAAAAAGAGGAGCCTATTTAGATTAAGGTGATTAGAAAGTCTCATTATTTATTAATTAAACTAGTTCAAATTGGCATGAAATGCAATCCAAGATGAATGATTCATTTGGCTGATGGATGCAAACAAATTTGGAGTAATAATGGTGTTAATACTTGTTTGATTTAATTAATATATTTCATTGGTTAGCAACATATGTGAATTTCATTATCGATTCATCAAAAAGTGTGCTTGGAATCAAATGATTCGACTTGCTAACCAGAAATGATGGGAGGTACACTTTATTTTAGAATTCAACCAATTAATATCAATAAGAAATGCAATTCAAGATTAAGAACTCTATTGTTTGTTGCAATTGAATGAATTCATGTTAGAGACGATTCATGGAAATTGTTATGATAATGAATATAGTCGTTAAGAAAGAGTCAACAGATAATTTCATGGTTAATGAATGTAAAATAGTTCTTGTAACAAGAGTAGGAGCCTAATTAGATTAAGGTGATTAGAAAGTCTCATTAATTAGTAATTAAACAAGTTCAAATTGGCATGAAATGCAATCCAAGATGAATGACTCATTTGGCTGATGGACGCAAACAAATTTGGAGTAATAATGGTGTTAATACATGTTCGATTTAATTAATATACTTCATTGTTTAGCTACATATGTCAATTTCATTATCACTTTATCAAAAAGTGTGTTTGGAATCCAATGATTCGACTTGCGAACCTGAAATCATGGAAGGTACTCTTTATAAAGAATTCAACCAATTAATATCAATAAGAAATGCAATTTAACATCGAGAATTCTATTTTTTGTTGCAATTGAATGAATTCATGTTATAGACGATTCATGGAAATTGTTTTCATAATGAATATAGTCGTTAAGAAAGAGTCAACATATAATTACATGGTAAATGCAGGAAAAATAATTCTTGTAACAAGAAGAGGAGCCTAATTAGATTAAGGTGATTAGAAAGCCTCATTAATTAGTAATTAAACAAGTTCACACAGGCATGAAATGCAGTCCAAGATGAATGACTCATTTGGCTGATGGACGCAAACAAATTTGGAGTAATAATGGTGTTAATACTTGTTTGATTTAATTAATATACTTCATTCTTTAGCAACATATGTCAATTTCATTATCGCTTTACCAAAAAGTGTGCTTGGAATCAAATGATTCGACTTGCTAACCAGAAATGATGGGAGGTACTGTTTATTTTAGAATTCAACCAATTAATATCAATAAGAAATGCAATTCAAGATCATGAACTCTATTGTTTGTTGTAATTGAATGAATTCATGTTACAGACGATTCATGGAAATTGTTATGATAATAAATATAGTCGTTAAGAAAGAGTCAACAGATAATTTCATGGTTAATGAATGTAAAATAGTTCTTGTAACAAGAAGAGGAGCCTATTTAGATTAAGGTGATTAGAAAGTCTCATTATTTATTAATTAAACAAGTTCAAATTGGCATGAAATGCAATCCAAGATGAATGACTGATTTGGCTGATGGACGCAAACAAATTTGGAGTAATAATGGTGTTAATACTTGTTTGATTTAGTTAATATACTTCATTGTTTAGCAACATATGTCAATTTGATTATCGCTTTATCAAAAAGTGTGTTTGGAATGAAATGATTCGACTTTCTAAACCAAAAATGATGGGAGGTACTCTTTATTTTGGAATTCAACCAATTAATATCAATAAGAGATGAAATTTAAGATCGAGAATTCTATTTTTGGTTTCAATTAAATGAATTCATGTTATAGGCGATTCATGCAAAATTGTTATGATAATGAATATAGTCGTTAAGAAAGAGTCAACAGATAATTTCATGGTTAATGAATGTAAAATAGTTCTTGTAACAAGAAGAGGAGCCTAATTAGATTAAGGTGATTAGAAAGTCTCATTAATTAGTAATTAAACAAGTTCAAAATTGGCATGAAATGCAATCCAAGATGAATGACACATTTGGCTGATGGACACAAACAAATTTGGAGTAATAATGGTGTTCATACTTGTTCGATTCAAATTAATATACTTCATTGTTTGGCAACATATGTCAATTTCATTATCGCTTTATCAAAAAGTGTGCCTGGAATCAATGATTCGACTTGCTAACCAGAAATGATGGGAGGTACTGTTTATTTTAGAATTCAACCAATTAATATCAATAAGAAATGCAATTCAAGATCAAGAACTCTATTGTGTGCTGCAATTGAATGAATTCATGTTATAGACGATTCATGGAAATTCTTATGATAATGAATATAGTCGTTAAGAAAGAGTCAACAGATAATTTCATGGTTAATGAATGTAAAATAGTTCTTGTAACAAGAATAGGAGCCTAATTAGATTAAGGTGATTAGAAAGTCTCATTAATTAGTAATTAAACAAGTTCACGCAGGCATGAAATGCAGTCCAAGATGAATGACTCATTTGGCTGATGGACGCAAACAAATTTGGAGTAATAATGGTGTTAATACTTGTTTGATTTAATTAATATACTTCATCCTTTAGCAACATATGTCAATTTCATTATCGCTTTATCAAAAAGTATGCTTGGAATCAAATGATTCGACTTGCTAACCAGAAATGATGGGAGGTACTGTTTATTTTAGAATTCAACCAATTAATATCAATAAGAAATGCAATTCAAGATCAAGAACTCTATTGTGTGCTGCAATTGAATGAATTCATGTTATAGACGATTCATGGAAATTCTTATGATAATGAATATAGTCGTTAAGAAAGAGTCAACAGATAATTTCATGGTTAATGAATGTAAAATAGTTCTTGTAACAAGAATAGGAGCCTAATTAGATTAAGGTGATTAGAAAGTCTCATTAATTAGTAATTAAACAAGTTCACGCAGGCATGAAATGCAGTCCAAGATGAATGACTCATTTGGCTGATGGACGCAAACAAATTTGGAGTAATAATGGTGTTAATACTTGTTTGATTTAATTAATATACTTCATTCTTTAGCAACATATGTCAATTTCATTATCGCTTTATCAAAAAGTGTGCTTGGAATCAAATGATTCGACTTGCTAACCAGAAATGATGGGAGGTACTCTTTATTTTAGAATTCAACCAATTAATATCAATAAGAAATGCAATTCAAGATCAAGAACTCTATTGTTTGTTGCAATTGAATGAATTCATGTTACAGACGATTCATGGAAATTGTTATGATAATAAATATAGTTGTTAAGAAAGAGTCAACAGATAATTTCATGGTTAATGAATGTAAAATAGTTCTTGTAACAAGAAGAGGAGCCTAATTAGATTAAGGTGATTAGAAAGTCTCATTATTTGTTAATTAAACAAGTTCAAATTGGCATGAAATGCAATCCAAGATGAATGACTCATTTGGCTGATGGACGCAAACAAATTTGGAGTAATAATGGTGTTAATACTTGTTTGATTTAGTTAATATACTTCATTGTTTAGCAACATATGTCAATTTGATTATCGCTTTATCAAAAAGTGTGTTTGGAATGAAAAGATTCGACTTTCTAAACAAAAATGATGGGAGGTACTCTTTATTTTGGAATTCAACCAATTAAAATCAATAAGAGATGCAATTTAAGATCGAGAATTCCATTTTTTGGTTCAATTAAATGAATTCATGTTATAGGCGATTCATGCAAATTGTTATGATAATGAATATAGTCGTTAAGAAAGAGTCAACAGATAATTTCATGGTTAATGAATGTAAAATAGTTCTTGTAACAAGAAGAGGAGCCTAATTAGATTAAGGTGATTAGAAAGTCTCATTAATTAGTAATTAAACAATTTCAAATTGGCATGAAATGCAATCCAAGATGAATGACACATTTGGCTGATGGACACAAACAAATTTGGAGTAATAATGGTGTTAATACTTGTTTGATTTAATTAATATACTTCATTGTTTAGCAACATATGTCAATTTGATTATCGTTTTCTCAAAACGTGTGTTTCGAATCAAAAGATTCGACTTTCTAAACAAAAATGATGGGAGGTAATCTTTATTTTGGAATTCAACCAATTAATAGCAATAAGAGATGCAATTTAAGATCGAGAATTCTATTTTTTGGTTCAATTAAATGAATTCATGTTATAGGCGATTCATGCAAATTATTATGATAATGAATATAGTCGTTAAGAAAGAGTCAACAGATAATTTCATGGTTAATGAATGTAAAATAGTTCTTGTAACAAGAAGAGGAGCCTAATTAGATTAAGGTGATTAGAAAGTCTCATTAATTAGTAATTAAACAAGTTCAAATTGGCATGAAATGCAATCGAAGATGAATGACACATTTGGCTGATGGACACAAACAAATTTGGAATAATAATGGTGTTAATACTTGTTTGATTTAATTAATATACTTCATTGTTTAGCAACATATGTCAATTTCATTATCGCTTTATCAAAAAGTGTGCCTGGAATCAAATGATTCGACTTGCTAATGATGGGAGGTACTGTTTATTTTAGAATTCAACCAATTAATATCAATAAGAAATGCAATTTAAGATCAAGAACTCTATTGTTTGTTGCAATTGAATGAATTCATGTTACAGACGATTCATGGAAATTGTTATGATAATAAATATAGTCGTTAAGAAAGAGTCAACAGATAATTTCATGGTTAATGAATGTAAAATAGTTCTTCTAACAAAAAGAGGGAGCCTATTAGATTAAGGTGATTAGAAA
>JBAPLH010000737.1:0-35290 GCA_037897445.1 Ceriops zippeliana
TCTTGATGAATAGAGTTGTTTAATAAGGAGACAAAAAGATAATTTCATGGTTATTGCAACAAAAATAGTGCTTGTAACAACAAAAGGGTCGTGTTTAGCATAAAGTGAATAGAACGACTCATTATTTTTGAAATAAACCACTTCACATTGGTACGAAAAGCAAACTAAGATGAATGAGTCCTTTTGGGTGATGAAACTAAACACATTTTAAATTTTCAATAGTGCATCGACATGTCTGTTTTAATTAATATACTATGTAATTTAGTTATAGATGTTAATCTAATGATCATTGTGTCAAAAAAAGTGTGTTTGGGTCCAAAAGTCAAGTGTTCCAAACCAGAAATGTTCTATTGGTTTGTTTATTTTGGAATTCAACCAATTAACATCAATAAGAAACCCTAATGAAGATCATGAACCCCATTGTTTGATTGTATTGAATGAATTGTATAGATATGGACATTTTCTTCTTGATGAGTAGAGTTGTTAATAAGGAGACAAAAGATAATTTCATGGTTATTGCATGAAAAAATAGTGCTTGTAACAACAAAAGGTATCTTGTTTAGCATAAATGAATCGAAGGACTCATTATTTAGGAAATAAACCAATTCACATTAGTACGAAAAAGCAAACTAAGATGAATGAGTCCTTTGGGTGATGAAACTAAACACATTTAAATTTTCAATAGTGCATCGACATGTTTGTTTTAATTAATATACTATGTAATTTAGTTATAGATGTTAATCTAATGATCATTATGTCAAAAAGTGTGTTTGGGTCCAAAAGACAAGTGTTCCAAACCAGAAATGTTCTGTTGGTTTGTTTATTTTGGAATTCAACCAATTAACATCAATAAGAAACCCTAATGAAGATCATGAACCCCATTGTTTGATTGTATTGAATGAATTGTATAGATATGGACATTTTTCTTCTTGATGAATAGAGTTGTTAATAAGGAGACAAAAGATAATTTCATGGTTATTGCAACAAAAATAGTGCTTGTAACAACAAAAGGGTCGTGTTTAGCATATAAAGTTGAATAGAAGGACTCATTATTTTTGAAATAAACCACTTCACATTAGTACGAAAAGCAAACTAAGATGAATGAGTCCTTTGGGTGATGAAACTAAACACATTTAAATTTTCAATAGTGCATCGACATGTCTGTTTTAATTAATATACTATGTAATTTAGTTATAGAATGTTAATCTAATGATCATTGTGTCAAAAAGTGTGTTTGGGTCCAAAAGTCAAGTGTTCCAAACCAGAAATGTTCTATTGGTTTGTTTATTTTGGAATTCAACCAATTAACATCAATAAGAAACCCTAATGAAGATCATGAAACCCATTGTTTGATTGTATTGAATGAATTGTATAGATATGGACATTTTCTTCTTGATGAATAGAGTTGTTAATAAGGAGACAAAAGATAATTTCATGGTTATTGCATGAAAAAATAGTGCTTGTAACAACAAAAGGAGCTTGTTTAGCATAAAAGGGAATAGAAGGACTCATTATTTAGGGAAATAAACCAATTCACATTAGTACGAAAAGCAAACTAAGATGAATGAGTCCTTTGGGTGATGAAACTAAACACATTTAAATTTTCAATAGTGCATCGACATGTTTGTGTTTTAATTAATATACTATGTAATTTAGTTATAGATGTTAATCTAATGATCATTATGTCAAAAAGTGTGTTTGGGTCCAAAAGACAAGTGTTCCAAACCAGAAATGTTCTGTTGGTTTGTTTATTTTGGAATTCAACCAATTAACATCAATAAGAAACCCTAATGAAGATCATGAACCCCATTGTTTGATTCTATTGAATGAATTGTATAGATATGGACATTTTCTTCTTGATGAATAGAGTTGTTAATAAGGAGACAAAAGATAATTTCATGGTTATTGCAACAAAAAATGTCTTGCTTGTAACAACAAAAGGGTCGTGTGTTTAGCATAAAGTGAATAGAACGACTCATTATTTCTGAAAATAAACCACTTCACATTGGTACGAAAAGCAAACTAAGATGAATGAGTCTTTTGGGTGATGAAACTAAACACATTTAAATTTTCAATAGTGCAACGACATGTCTGTTTTAATTAATATACTATGTAATTTAGCTATAGATGTTAATCTAATGATCATTGTGTCAAAAAGTGTGTTTGGGTCCAAAAGTCAAGTGTTCCAAACCAGAAATGTTCTGTTGGTTTGTTTATTTTGGAATTTAACCAATTAACATCAATAAGAAACCCTAATGAAGATCATGAACCCCATTGTTTGATTCTATTGAATGAATTGTATAGATATGGACATTTTCTTCTTGACGAGTAGAGTTGTTCATAAGGAGACAAAAGATAATTTCATGGTTATTGCATGAAAAATAGTGCTTGTAACAACAAAAGGATCTTGTTTAGCATAAAATGAATAGAAGGACTCATTATTTAGGAAATAAACCAATTTACATTAGTACGAAAAGCAAACTAAGTTGAATGAGTTCTTTGGGTGATGAAACTAAACACATTTAAAATTTCAATAGTGCGTCGACATGTTTGTTTTAATTAATATACTATGCAATTTAGTTACAAATGTTAATCTAATGATCATTGTGTCAAAAAGTGTGTTTGGGTCCAAAAGTCAAGTGTTCCAAACCAGAAATGTTCTATTGGTTTGTTTATTTTGGAATTCAACCAATTAACATCAATAAGAAACCCTAATGAAGATCATGAACCCCATTGTTTGATTGTATTGAATGAATTGTATAGATATGGACATTTTCTTCTTGACGAAATAGAGTGGTTAATAAGGAGACACAAAAAGATAATTTCATGGTTATTGCATGAAAAAATAGTGCTTGTAACAACAAAAGGATCTTGTTTAGCATAAAATGAATAGGACTCATTATTTAGGAAATAAACCAATTTACAATAGTGCGAAAAGCAAACTAAGTTGAATGAGTTCTTTGGGTGATGAAACTAAACACATTTAAATTTTCAATAGTGCGTCGACATGTTTGTTTTTAATTAATATACTATGCAATTTAGTTACAAATGTTAATCTAATGATCATTGTGTCAAAAAAAGTGTGTTTGGGTCCAAAAGTCAAGTGTTCCAAACCAGAAATGTTCTATTGGTTTGTTTATTTTGGAATTCAACCAATTAACATCAATAAGAAACCCTAATCAAGATCATGAACCCCATTGTTTGATTGTATTGAATGAATTGTATAGATATGGACATTTTCTTCTTCATGAGTAGAGTTGTTAATAAGGAGACAAAAGATAATTTCATGGTTATTGCATGAAAAATAGTGCTTGTAACAACAAAAGGATCTTGTTTAGCATAAAATGAATAGAAGGACTCATTATTTAGGAAATAAACCAATTTACATTAGTACGAAAAGCAAACTAAGATGAATGAGTTCTTTGGGTGATGAAACTAAACACATTTAAATTTTCGATAGTGCATCGACATGTTTGTTTTAATTAATATACTATGCAATTTAGTTACAAATGTTAATCTAATGATCATTGTGTCAAAAAGTGTGTTTGGGTCCAAAAGACAAGTGTTCCAAACCAGAAATGTTCTGTTGGATTGTTTATTTTGGAATTCAACCAATTAACAACAATAAGAAAACCTAATGAAGATCATGAACCCCATTGTTTGATTCTATTGAATGAATTGTATAGATATGGACATTTTCTTCTTGATGAATAGAGTTTGTTAATAAGGAGACAAAAGATAATTTTATGGTTATTGCAACAAAATTAGTGCTTGTAACAACAAAAGGGTCGTGTTTAGCATAAAGTGAATAGAAGGACTCATTATTTCTGAAATAAACCACTTCACATTAGTACGAAAAGCAAACTAAGATGAATGAGTCCTTTGGGTGATGAAACTAAACACATTTAAATTTTCAATAGAGCATCGACATATTTGTTTTAATTAATATACTATGTAATTTAGTTATAGATGTTAATCTAATGATCATTATGTCAAAAAGTGTGTTTGGGTCCAAAAGAAAAGTGTTCCAAACCAGAAATGTTCTGTTGGTTTGTTTATTTTGGAATTCAACCAATTAACATCAATAAGAAACCCTAATGAAGATCATGAACCCCATTGTTTGATTGTATTGAATGAATTGTATAGATATGCACATTTTCTTCTTGACGAGTAGAGTTGTTCATAAGGAGACAAAAGATAATTTCATGGTTATTGCATGAAAAATAGTGCTTGTAACAACAAAAGGATCTTGTTTAGCATAAAATGAATAGAAGGACTCATTATTTAGGAAATAAACCAATTTACATTAGTACGAAAAGCAAAATAAGTTGAATGAGTTCTTTGGGTGATGAAACTAAACACATTTAAATTTTCAATAGTGCATCGACATGTTTGTTTTAATTAATATACTATGCAATTTAGTTACAAATGTTAATCTAATGATCATTGTGTCAAAAAAGTGTGTTTTGGGTCCAAAAGTCAGGTGTTCCAAACCAGAAATGTTCTATTGGTTTGTTTATTTTGGAATTCAACCAATTAACATCAATAAGAAACCCTAATGAAGATCATGAACCCCATTGTTTGATTGTATTGAATGAATTGTATAGATATGGACATTTTCTTCTTGATGAGTAGAGTTGTTAATAAGGAGACAAAAGATAATTTCATGGTTATTGCATGAAAAATAGTGCTTGTAACAACAAAAGGATCTTGTTTAGCATAAAATGACTAGAAGGACTCATTATTTAAGAAATAAACCAATTTACATTAGTACGAAAAGCAAACTTAGATGAATGAGTGCTTTGGGTGATGAAACTAAACACATTTAAATTTTCAATAGTGCGTCGACATGTTTGTTTTAATTAATATACTATGTAATTTAGTTACAAATGTTAATCTAATGATCATTATGTCAAAAAGTGTGTTTGGGTCCAAAAGACAAGTGTTCCAAACCAGAAATGTTCTGTTGGATTGTTTATTTTGGAATTCAACCAATTAACATCAATAAGAAAACCTAATGAAGATCATGAACCCCATTGTTTGATTCTATTGAATGAATTGTATAGATATGGACATTTTCCTCTTGATGAATAGAGTTGTTAATAAGGAGACAAAAGATAATTTCATGGTTATTGCAACAAAAATAGTGCTTGTAACAACAAAAGAGTCGTGTTTAGCATCATGTGGATAGAAGGACTCATTATTTCGGAAATAAACTACTTCACATTAGTACGAAAAGCAAACTAAGATGAATGAGTTCTTTGGGTGATGAAACTAAACACATTTAAATTTTCAATAGTGCATCGACATGTTTGTTTTAATTAATATACTATGCAATTTAGTTACAAATGTTAATCTAATGATCATTGTGTCAAAAAGTGTGTTTGGGTCCAAAAGTCAAGTGTTCCAAACCAGAAATGTTCTGTTGGATTGTTTATTTTGGAATTCAACCAATTAACATCAATAAGAAAACCTAATGAAGATCATGAACCCCATTGTTTGATTCTATTGAATGAATTGTATAGATATGGACATTTTCCTCTTGATGAATAGAGTTGTTAATAAGGAGACAAAAGATAATTTCATGGTTATTGCAACAAAAATAGTGCTTGTAACAACAAAAGATTCGTGTTTAGCATCAAGTGAATAGAAGGACTCATTATTTCGGAAATAAACCACTTCACATTAGTACGAAAAGCAAACTAAGATGAATGAGTTCTTTGGGTGATGAAACTAAACACATTTAAATTTTCAATAGTGCATCGACATGTTTGTTTTAATTAATATACTATGCAATTTAGTTACAAATGTTAATCTAATGATCATTGTGTCAAAAAGTGTGTTTGGGTCCAAAAGTCAAGTGTTCCAAACCAGAAATGTTCTATTGGTTTGTTTATTTTGGAATTCAACCAATTAACATCAATAAGAAACCCTAATGAAGATCATGAACCCCATTGTTTGATTGTAGTGAATGAATTGAATAGATATGGACATTTTCTTCTTGATAAATAGAGTTGTTAATAAGGAGACAAAAGATAATTTCATGGTTATTGCATGAAAAATAGTGCTTGCAACAGCAAAAGGATCTTGTTTAGCATAACATGAATAGGACTCATTATTTACGAAATAAACCAATTTACATTGGTACGAAAAGCAAACTAAGATGAATGAGTGCTTTGGGTGATGAAACTAAACACATTTAAATTTTCAATAGTGCGTCGACATGTTTGTTTTAATTAATATACTATGTAATTTAGTTACAAATGTTAATCTAATGATCATTCTGTCAAAAAGTGTGTTTGGGTCCAAAAGACAAGTGTTCGAAACCAGAAATGTTCTGTTGGATTGTTTATTTTGGAATTCAACCAATTAACATCAATAAGAAAACCTAATGAAGATCATGAACCCCATTGTTTGATTCTATTGAATGAATTGTATAGATATGGACATTTTCTTCTTGATGAATAGAGTTGTTAATAAGGAGACAAAAGATAATTTCATGGTTATTGCAACAAAATTAGTGCTTGTAACAACAAAAGGGTCGTGTTTAGCATAAAGTGAATAGAAGAACTCATTATTTCGGAAATAAACCACTTCACATTATTAGTACAAAAAGAAAACTAAGATGAATGAGTCCTTTGGGTGATGAAACTAAACACATTTAAATTTTCAATAGTACATCGACATGTCTGTTTTAATTAATATACTATGTAATTTTGTTATAGATGTTAATCTAATGATCATTGTGTGAAAAAGTGTGTTTGGGTCGAAAAGAAAAGTGTTCCAAACCAAAAATGTTATGTTGGTTTGTTTATTATGGAATTCAACCAATTAACATCACTAAGAAACCCTAATGAAGATCATGAACCCCATTGTTTGATTGTATTGAATGAATTGTATAGATATGGACATTTTCTTCTTGATGAGTAGAGTTGTTAACAAGGAGACAAAAGATAATTTCATGGTTATTGCATGAAAAATAGTGCTTGTAACAACAAAAGGAGCTTGTTTAGCATAAAGGGAATCGAAGGACTCATTATTTAGGAAATAAACCAATTCACATTAGTACGAAAAGCATACTAAGATGAATGATTCCTTTGGGTGATGAAACTAAACACATTTAAATTTTCAATAGTGCATCGACATGTTTGTTTTAATTAATATACTATGTAATTTAGTTATAGATGTTAATCTAATGATCATTATGTCAAAAAGTGTGTTTGGGTCCAAAAGACAAGTGTTCCAAACCAGAAATGTTCTGTTGGTTTGTTTATTTTGGAATTCAACCAATTAACATCAATAAGAAACCCTAATGAAGATCATGAACCCCATTGTTTGATTCTATTGAATGAATTGTATAGATATGGACATTTTCTTCTTGATGAAATAGAGTTGTTAATAAGGAGACAAAAGATAATTTCATGGTTATTGCAACAAAAAATAGTGCTTGTAACAACAAAAGGGTCGTGTTTAGCATAAAGTGAATAGAACGACTCATTATTTTTGAAATAAACCACTTCACATTGGTACGAAAAGCAAACTAAGATGAATGAGTCCTTTGGGTGATGAAACTAAACACATTTAAATTTTCAATAATGCATCGACATGTCTGTTTTAATTAATATACTATGTAATTTAGTTATAGATGTTAATCTAATGATCATTGTGTCAAAAAGTGTGTTTGGGTCCAAAAGTCAAGTGTTCCAAACCAGAAATGTTCTATTGGTTTGTTTATTTTGGAATTCAACCAATTAACATCAATAAGAAACCCTAATGAAGATCATGAACCCCATTGTTTGATTGTATTGAATGAATTGTATAGATATATATGGACATTTTCTTCTTGATGAGTAGAGTTGTTAATAAGGAGACAAAAGATAATTTCATGGTTATTGCATAAAAATAGTGCTTGTAACAACAAAAGGATCTTGTTTAGCATAAAGGGAATCGAAGGACTCATTATTTATGAAATAAACCAATTCACATTAGTACGAAAAGCATACTAAGATGAATGATTCCTTTGGGTGATGAAACTAAACACATTTAAATTTTCAATAGTGCATCGACATGTTTGTTTTAATTAATATACTATGTAATTTAGTTATAGATGTTAATCTAATGATCATTATGTCAAAAAGTGTGTTTGGGTCCAAAAGACAAGTGTTCCAAACCATAAATGTTCTGTTGGTTTGTTTATTTTGGAATTCAACCAATTAACATCAATAAGAAACCCTAATCAAGATCATGAACCCCATTGTTTGATTGTATTGAATGAATTGTATAGATATGGACATTTTCTTCTTCATGAGTAGAGTTGTTAATAAGGAGACAAAAGATAATTTCATGGTTATTGCATGAAAAATAGTGCTTGTAACAACAAAAGGGTCGTGTTTAGCATAAAGTGAATAGAAGGACTCATTATTTCTGAAATAAACCACTTCACATTAGTACGAAAAGCAAACTAAGATGAATGAGTCCTTTGGGTGATGAAACTAAACACATTTAAATTTTCAATAATGCATCGACATGTCTGTTTAAATTAATATACTATGTAATTTAGTTATAGATGTTAATCTAATGATCATTATGTCAAAAAGTGTGTTTGGGTCCAAAAGTCAAGTGTTCCAAACCAGAAATGTTCTCTTGGTTTGTTTATTTTGGAATTCAACCAATTAACATCAATAAGAAACCCTAATGAAGATCATGAACCCCATTGTTTGATTGTATTGAATGAATTGTATAGATATGGACATTTTCTTCTTGATGAGTAGAGTTGTTAATAAGGAGACAAAAGATAATTTCATGGTTATTGCATGAAAAATAGTGCTTGTAACAACAAAAGGATCTTGTTTAGCATAAAGGGAATCGAAGGACTCATTATTTAGGAAATAAACCAATTCACATTAGTACTAAAAGCATACTAAGATGAATGATTCCTTTGGGTGATGAAACTAAACACATTTAAATTTTTCAATAGTGCATCGACATGTTTTGTTTTAATTAATATAATATGTAATTTAGTTATAGATGTTAATCTAATGATCATTATGTCAAAAAGTGTGTGTTTGGGTCCAAAAGACAAGTGTTCCAAACCAGAAATGTTCTGTTGGGTTTGTTTATTTTGGAATTCAACCAATTAACATCAATAAGAAACCCTAATGAAGATCATGAACCCCATTGTTTGATTCTATTGAATGAATTGTATAGATATGGACATTTTCTTCTTGATGAATAGAGTTGTTAATAAGGAGACAAAAGATAATTTCATGGTTATTGCAACAAAAATAGTGCTTGTAACAACAAAAGGGTCGTGTTTAGCATAAAGTGAATAGAACGACTCATTATTTTTGAAATAAACCACTTCACATTGGTACGAAAAGCAAACTAAGTTGAATGAGTCCTTTGGGTGATGAAACTAAACACATTTAAATTTTCAATAGTGCGTCGACATGTTTGTTTTAATTAATATACTATGTAATTTAGTTATAGATGTTAATCTAATGATCATTGTGTCAAAAAGTGTGTTTGGGTCCAAAAGTCAGGTGCTCCAAACCAGAAATGTTATATTGGTTTGTTTATTTTGGAATTCAACCAATTAACATCAATAAGAAACCCTAATGAAGATCATGAACCCCATTGTTTGATTGTATTGAATGAATTGTATAGATATGGACATTTTCTTCTTGATGAGTAGAGTTGTTAATAAGGAGACAAAAGATAATTTCATGGTTATTGCATGAAAAATAGTGCTTGTAACAACAAAAGGATCTTGTTTAGCATAAAGGGAATCGAAGGACTCATTATTTAGGAAATAAACCAATTCACATTAGTACTAAAAGCATACTAAGATGAATGATTCCTTTGGGTGATGAAACTAAACACATTTAAATTTTCAATAGTGCATCGACATGTTTGTTTTAATTAATATAATATGTAATTTAGTTATAGATGTTAATCTAATGATCATTATGTCAAAAAGTGTGTTTGGGTCCAAAAGACAAGTGTTCCAAACCAGAAATGTTCTGTTGGTTTGTTTATTTTGGAATTCAACCAATTAACATCAATAAGAAACCCTAATGAAGATCATGAACCCCATTGTTTGATTCTATTGAATGAATTGTATAGATATGGACATTTTCTTCTTGATGAATAGAGTTGTTAATAAGGAGACAAAAGATAATTTCATGGTTATTGCACACAAAAATAGTGCTTGTAACAACAAAAGGGTCGTGTTTAGCATAAAGTGAATAGAACGACTCATTATTTTTTGAAATAAACCACTTCACATTGGTACGAAAAGCAAACTAAGATGAATGAGTCCTTTGGGTGATGAAACTAAACACATTTAAATTTTCAATAATGCATCGACATGTCTGTTTTAAATTAATATACTATGTAATTTAGTTATAGATGTTAATCTAATGATCATTGTGTCAAAAAGTGTGTTTGGGTCCAAAAGTCAAGTGTTCCAAACCAGAAATGTTCTCTTGGTTTGTTTATTTTGGAATTCAACCAATTAACATCAATAAGAAACCCTAATGAAGATCATGAACCCCATTGTTTGATTGTATTGAATGAATTGTATAGATATGGACATTTTCTTCTTGATGAGTAGAGTTGTTAATAAGGAGACAAAAGATAATTTCATGGTTATTGCATGAAAAATAGTGCTTGTAACAACAAAAGGATCTTGTTTAGCATAAAATGAATAGAAGGACTCATTATTTAAGAAATAAACCAATTTGCATTAGTACGAAAAGCAAACTAAGATGAATGAGTTCTTTGGGTGATGAAACTAAACACATTTAAATTTTCAATAGTGCATCGACATGTTTGTTTTAATTAATATACTATGCAATTTAGTTATAAATGTTAATCTAATGATCATTGTGTCAAAAAAGTGTGTGTTTGGGTCCAAAAGACAAGTGTTCCAAACCAGAAATGTTCTATTGGATTTGTTTATTTTGGAATTCAACCAATTAACATCAATAAGAAAACCTAATGAAGATCATGAACCCCATTGTTTGATTGTATTGAATGAATTGTATAGATATGGACATTTTCTTCTTGATGAATAGAGTTGTTTAATAAGGAGACAAAAGATAATTTCATGGTTATTGCAACAAAAATAGTGCTTGTAACAACAAAAGGGTCGTGTTTAGCATAAAGTGAATAGAAGGACTCATTATTTAGGAAATAAACCAATTCACATTAGTACGAAAAGCAAACTAAGATGAATGAGTCCTTTGGGTGATGAAACTAAACACATTTAAATTTTCAATAGTGCATCGACATGTTTGTTTTAATTAATATACTATGTAATTTAGTTATAGATGTTAATCTAATGATCATTATGTCAAAAAGTGTGTTTGGGTCCAAAAGAAAAGTGTTCCAAACCAGAAATGTTCTGTTGGTTTGTTTATTTTGGAATTCAACCAATTAACATCAATAAGAAACCCTAATGAAGATCATGAACCCCATTGTTTGATTCTATTGAATGAATTGTATAGATATGGACATTTTCTTCTTGATGAATAGAGTTGTTAATAAGGAGACAAAAGATAATTTCATGGTTATTGCAACAAAAATAGTGCTTGTAACAACAAAAGGGTCGTGTTTAGCATAAAGTGAATAGAACGACTCATTTTTTTTTGAAATAAATAAACCACTTCACATTGGTACGAAAAGCAAACTAAGATGAATGAGTCCTTTGGGTGATGAAACTAAACACATTTAAATTTTCAATAATGCATCGACATGTCTGTTTTAATTAATATACTACTATGTAATTTAGTTATAGATGTTAATCTAATGATCATTGTGTCAAAAAGTGTGTTTGGGTCCAAAAGTCAAGTGTTCCAAACCAGAAATGTTCTATTGGTTTGTTTATTTTGGAATTCAACCAATTAACATCAATAAGAAACCCTAATGAAGATCATGAACCCCATTGTTTGATTGTATTGAATGAATTGTATAGATATGGACATTTTCTTCTTGATGAGTAGAGTTGTTAATAAGGAGACAAAAGATAATTTCATGGTTATTGCATAAAAAATATAGTGCTTGTAACAACAAAAGGATCTTGTTTAGCATAAAATGAATAGAAGGACTCATTATTTAAGAAATAAACCAATTCACATTAGTACGAAAAGCAAACTAAGATGAATGATTTCTTTGGGTGATGAAACTAAACACATTTAAATTTTCAATAGTGCATCGACATGTTTGTTTTAATTAATATACTATGTAATTTAGTTACAAATGTTAATCTAATGATCATTGTGTCAAAAAGTGTGTTTGGGTCCAAAAGACAAGTGTTCCAAACCAGAAATGTTCTGTTGGATTGTTTTTATTTTGGAATTCAACCAATTAACATCAATAAGAAACCCTAATGAAGATCATGAACCCCATTGTTTGATTCTATTGAATGAATTGTATAGATATGGACATTTTCTTCTTGATGAATAGAGTTTGTTAATAAGGAGACAAAAGATAATTTCATGGTTATTGCAACAAAAATAGTGCTTGTAACAACAAAAGGGTCGTGTTTAGCATAAAGTGAATAGAAGGACTCATTATTTCGGAAATAAACCACTTCACATTAGTACAAAAAGCAAACTAAGATGAATGAGTCCTTTGGGTGATGAAACTAAAAACACATTTAAATTTTCAAATAGTGCATCGACATGTCTGTTTTAATTAATATACTATGTAATTTAGTTATAGATGTTAATCTAATGATCATTGTGTCAAAAAGTGTGTTTGGGTCCGAAAAGACAAGTGTTCCAAACCAAAAATGTTATGTTGGTTTGTTTATTTTGGAATTCAACCAATTAACATCAATAAGAAACCCTAATGAAGATCATGAACCCATTGTTTGATTGTATTGAATGAATTGTATAGATATGGACATTTTTTTCTTCTTGATGAGTAGAGTTGTTTAATAAGGAGACAAAAGATAATTTCATGGTTATTGCATAAAAAATAGTGCTTGTAACAACAAAAGGATCTTGTTTAGCATAAAGGGAATCGAAGGGACTCATTATTTAGGAAATAAACCAATTCACATTAGTACGAAAAGCATACTAAGATGAATGATTCCTTTGGGTGATGAAACTAAACACATTTAAATTTTCAATAGTGCATCGACATGTTTGTTTTAATTAATATACTATGTAATTTAGTTATAGATGTTAATCTAATGATCATTGTGTCAAAAAGTGTGTTTGGGTCCAAAAGTCAAGTGTTCCAAACCAGAAATGTTCTATTGGTTTGTTTATTTTGGAATTCAACCAATTAACATCAATAAGAAACCCTAATGAAGATCATGAACCCCATTGTTTGATTGTATTGAATGAATTGTATAGATATGGACATTTTCTTCATGATGAGTAGAGTTGTTAATAAGGAGACAAAAGATAATTTCATGGTTATTGCATAAAAAATAGTGCTTGTAACAACAAAAGGATCTTGTTTAGCATAAAGGGAATCGAAGGACTCATTATTTAGGAAATAAACCAATTCACATTAGTACGAAAAGCATACTAAGATGAATGATTCCTTTGGGTGATGAAACTAAACACATTTAAATTTTCAATAGTGCATCGACATGTTTGTTTTTTAATTAATATACTATGTAATTTAGTTATAGATGTTAATCTAATGATCATTATGTCAAAAAGTGTGTTTGGGTCCAAAAGACAAGTGTTCCAAACCAGAAATGTTCTGTTGGTTTGTTTATTTTGGAATTCAACCAATTAACATCAATAAGAAACCCTAATGAAGATCATGAACCCCATTGTTTGATTCTATTGAATGAATTGTATAGATATGGACATTTTCTTCTTGATGAATAGAGTTGTTAATAAGGAGACAAAAGATAATTTCATGGTTATTGCAACAAAAATAGTGCTTGTAACAACAAAAGGGTCGTGTTTAGCATAAAGTGAATAGAACGACTCATTATTTTTGAAATAAACCACTTCACATTGGTACGAAAAGCAAACTAAGATGAATGAGTCCTTTGGGTGATGAAACTAAACACATTTAAATTTTCAATAATGCATCGACATGTCTGTTTTTAATTAATATACTATGTAATTTAGTTATAGATGTTAATCTAATGATCATTGTGTCAAAAAGTGTGTTTGGGTCCAAAAGTCAAGTGTTCCAAACCAGAAATGTTCTATTGGTTTGTTTATTTTGGAATTCAACCAATTAACATCAATAAGAAACCCTAATGAAGATCATGAACCCCATTGTTTGATTGTATTGAATGAATTGTATAGATATGGACATTTTTCTTCTTGATGAGTAGAGTTGTTAATAAGGAGACAAAAGATAATTTCATGGTTATTGCATAAAAAATAGTGCTTGTAACAACAAAAGGATCTTGTTTAGCATAAAATGAATAGAAGGACTCATTATTTAGGAAATAAACCAATTCACATTAGTACGAAAAGCAAACTAAGATGAATGATTCCTTTGGGTGATGAAACTAAACACATTTTAAATTTTCAATAGTGCATCGACATGTTTGTTTTAATTAATATATACTATGTAATTTAGTTACAAATGTTAATCTAATGATCATTGTGTTCAAAAAAGTGTGTTTGGGTCCAAAAGACAAGTGTTCCAAACCAGAAATGTTCTGTTGGGTTTGTTTATTTTGGAATTCAACCAATTAACATCAATAAGAAAACCCTAATGAAGATCATGAACCCCATTGTTTGATTCTATTGAATGAATTGTATAGATATGGACATTTTCTTCTTGATGAATAGAGTTGTTAATAAGGAGACAAAAGATAATTTCATGGTTATTGTGACAAAAATAGTGCTTGTAACAACAAAAGGGTCGTGTTTAGCATAAAGTGAATAGAAGGACTCATTATTTAGGAAATAAACCACTTCACATTTAGTACGAAAAGCAAACTAAGATGAATGAGTCCTTTGGGTGATGAAACTAAACACATTTAAATTTTCAATAATGCATTGACATGTCTGTTTTAATTAATATACTATGTAATTTAGTTATAGATGTTAATCTAATGATCATTGTGTCAAAAAGTGTGTTTGGGTCCAAAAGTCAAGTGTTCCAAACCAGAAATGTTCTATTGGTTTGTTTATTTTGGAATTCAACCAATTAACATCAATAAGAAAACCCTAATAAAGATCATGAACCCCATTGTTTGATTATATTGAATGAATTGTATAGATATGGACATTTTCTTCTTGATGAGTAGAGTTGTTAATAAGGAGACAAAAGATAATTTCATGGTTATTGCATGAAAAATAGTGCTTGTTATAACAAAAGGATCTTGTTTAGTCATATAAAATGAATAGAAGGACTCATTATTTTAGGAAATAAACCAATTTCACATTAGTACGAAAAGCAAACTAAGATGAATGAGTTCTTTGGGTGATGAAACTAAACACATTTAAATTTTCAATAGTGCGTCGACATGTTTGTTTTAATTAATATACTATGAAATTTAGTTACAAATGTTAATCTAATGATCATTGTGTCAAAAAGTGTGTTTGGGTCCAAAAGTCAAGTGTTCCAAACCAGAAATGTTCTATTGGTTTGTTTATTTTGGAATTCAACCAATTAACATCAATAAGAAACCCTAATGAAGATCATGAACCCCATTGTTTGATTGTATTGAATGAATTGTATAGATATGGACATTTTCTTCTTGACGAGTAGAGTTGTTCATAAGGAGACAAAAGATAATTTCATGGTTATTGCATGAAAAATAGTGCTTGTAACAACAAAAGGATCTTGTTTAGCATAAAATGAATAGAAGGACTCATTATTTAGGAAATAAACCAATTTACATTAGTACGAAAAGCAAACTAAGATGAATGAGTTCTTTGGGTGATGAAACTAAACACATTTAAATTTTCAATAGTGCGTCGACATGTTTGTTTTTAATTAATATACTATGCAATTTAGTTACAAATGTTAATCTAATGATCATTGTGTCAAAAAGTGTGTTTGGGTCCAAAAGACAAGTGTTCCAAACCAGAAATGTTCTATTGGTTTGTTTATTTTGGAATTCAACCAATTAACATCAATAAGAAACCCTAATGAAGATCATGAACCCCATTGTTTGATTGTATTGAATGAATTGTATAGATATGGACATTTTCTTCTTGATGAATAGAGTTGTTAATAAGGAGACAAAAGATAATTTCATGGTTATTGCATGAAAAAATAGTGCTTGTAACAACAAAAAGATCTTGTTTAGCATAAAATGAATAGAAGGACTCATTATTTAGGAAATAAACCAATTTACATTAGTACGAAAAGCAAACTAAGATGAATGAGTTCTTTGGGTGATGAAACTAAACACATTTAAATTTTCAATAGTGCATCGACATGTTTGTTTTAATTAATATACTATGCAATTTAGTTACAAATGTTAATCTAATGATCATTGTGTCAAAAAGTGTGTTTGGGTCCAAAAGTCAAGTGTTCCAAACCAGAAATGTTCTATTGGTTTGTTTATTTTGGAATTCAACCAATTAACATCAATAAGAAACCCTAATGAAGATCATGAACCCCATTGTTTGATTGTATTGAATGAATTGTATAGATATGGACATTTTCTTCTTGATGAGTAGAGTTGTTAATAAGGAGACAAAAGATAATTTCATGGTTATTGCATGAAAAATAGTGCTTGTAATAACAAAAGGATCTTGTTTAGCATAAAATGAATAGAAGGACTCATTATTTAAGAAATAAACCAATTTGCATTAGTACGAAAAGCAAACTAAGATGAATGAGTTCTTTGGGTGATGAAACTAAACACATTTAAATTTTCAATAGTGCGTCGACATGTTTGTTTTAATTAATATACTATGAAATTTAGTTACAAATGTTAATCTAATGATCATTGTGTCAAAAAGTGTGTTTGGGTCCAAAAGTCAAGTGTTCCAAACCAGAAATGTTCTATTGGTTTGTTTATTTTGGAATTCAACCAATTAACATCAATAAGAAACCCTAATGAAGATCATGAACCCCATTGTTTGATTGTATTGAATGAATTGTATAGATATGGACATTTTCTTCTTCATGAGTAGAGTTGTTAATAAGGAGACAAAAGATAATTTCATGGTTATTGCATGAAAAATAGTGCTTGTAATAACAAAAGGATCTTGTTTAGCATAAAATGACTAGATGGACTCATTATTTAAGAAATAAACCAATTTGCATTAGTACGAAAAGCAAACTAAGATGAATGAGTTCTTTGGGTGATGAAACTAAACACATTTAAATTTTCAATAGTGCGTCGACATGTTTGTTTTAATTAATATACTATGCAATTTAGTTACAAATGTTAATCTAATGATCATTGTGTCAAAAAGTGTGTTTGGGTCCAAAAGTCAAGTGTTCCAAACCAGAAATGTTCTCTTGGTTTGTTTATTTTGGAATTCAACCAATTAACATCAATAAGAAACCCTAATCAAGATCATGAACCCCATTGTTTGATTGTATTGAATGAATTGTATAGATATGGACATTTTCTTCTTCATGAGTAGAGTTGTTAATAAGGAGACAAAAGATAATTTCATGGTTATTGCATGAAAAATAGTGCTTGTAACAACAAAAAGATCTTGTTTAGCATAAAATGAATAGAAGGACTCATTATTTAGGAAATAAACCAATTTACAATAGTGCGAAAAGCAAACTAAGTTGAATGAGTTCTTTGGGTGATGAAACTAAACACATTTAAATTTTCAATAGTGCATCGACATGTTTGTTTTAATTAATATACTATGCAATTTAGTTACAAATGTTAATCTAATGATCATTTGTGTCAAAAAGTGTGTGTTTGGGTCCAAAAGACAAGTGTTCCAAACCAGAAATGTTCTGTTGGATTGTTTATTTTGGAATTCAACCAATTAACAACAATAAGAAAACCTAATGAAGATCATAAACCCCATTGTTTGATTCTATTGAATGAATTGTATAGATATGGACATTTTCTTCTTGATGAATAGAGTTGTTAATAAGGAGACAAAAGATAATTTTATGGTTATTGCAACAAAATTAGTGCTTGTAACAACAAAAGGGTCGTGTTTAGCATAAAGTGAATAGAAGGACTCATTATTTCTGAAATAAACCACTTCACATTAGTACGAAAAGCAAACTAAGATGAATGAGTCCTTTGGGTGATGAAACTAAACACATTTAAATTTTCAATAGAGCATTGACATATTTGTTTTAATTAATATACTATGTAATTTAGTTATAGATGTTAATCTAATGATCATTATGTCAAAAAGTGTGTTTGGGTCCAAAAGAAAAGTGTTCCAAACCAGAAATGTTCTGTTGGTTTGTTTATTTTGGAATTCGACCAATTAACATCAATAAGAAACCCTAATGAAGATCATGAACCCCATTGTTTGATTCTACTGAATGAATTGTATAGATATGGACATTTTTTTCTTGATGAATAGAGTTGTTAATAAGGAGACAAAAGATAATTTCATGGTTATTGCAACAAAAATAGTGCTTGTAACAACAAAATCAGGGTGTTTAGCATAAAGTGATTAGGACTCATTATTTCGGAAATAAACCACTTCACATTAGTACGAAAAGCAAACTAAGATGAATGAGTCCTTTGGGTGATCAAACTAAACACATTTAAATTTCCAATTAACACCAATAAGAAACCCTAATGAAGATCATGAACCCCATTGTTTGATTGTATTGAATGAATTGTATAGATATGGCATTTTCTTCTTGATAAAAAGAGTTATTAATAAGGAGACAAAAGATAATTTCATGGTTATTGCATGAAAAATAGTGCTTGTAACAACAAAAGGAGCTTGTTTAGCATAAAGGGAATAGAAGGACTCATTATTTAGGAAATAAACCAATTCACATTAGTACGAAAAGCATACTAAGATGAATGAGTCCTTTGGGTGATGAAACTAAACACATTTAAATTTTCAATAGAGCATCGACATGTTTGTTTTTAATTAATATACTATGTAATTTAGTTATAGATGTTAATCTAATGACCATTATGTCAAAAAGTGTGTTTGGGTCCAAAAGACAAGTGTTCCAAACCAGAAATGTTCTGTTGGTTTGTTTATTTTGGAATTCAACCAATTAACATCAATAAGAAACCCTAATGAAGATCATGAACCCCATTGTTTGATTCTATTGAATGAATTGTATAGATATGGACATTTTTTTCTTGATGAATAGAGTTGTTAATAAGGAGACAAAAGATAATTTCATGGTTATTGCAACAAAAATAGTGCTTGTAACAACAAAAGGGTCGTGTTTAGCATAAAGTGAATAGAACGACTCATTATTTCTGAAATAAACCACTTCACATTGGTACGAAAAGCAAACTAAGATGAATGAGTCTTTTGGGTGATGAAACTAAACACATTTAAATTTTCAATAGTGCAACGACATGTCTGTTTTAATTAATATACTATGTAAATTTAGCTATAGATGTTAATCTAATGATCATTGTGTCAAAAAAGTGTGTTTGGGTCCAAAAGTCAAGTGTTCCAAACCAGAAATGTTCTGTTGGTTTGTTTATTTTGGAATTTAACCAATTAACATCAATAAGAAACCCTAATGAAGATCATGAACCCCATTGTTTGATTCTATTGAATGAATTGTATAGATATGGACATTTTCTTCTTGACGAGTAGAGTTGTTCATAAGGAGACAAAAGATAATTTCATGGTTATTGCATGAAAAATAGTGCTTGTAACAACAAAAGGATCTTGTTTAGCATAAAATGAATAGAAGGACTCATTATTTAGGAAATAAACCAATTTACATTAGTACGAAAAGCAAACTAAGTTGAATGAGTTCTTTGGGTGATGAAACTAAACACATTTAAAATTTCAATAGTGCGTCGACATGTTTGTTTTAATTAATATACTATGCAATTTAGTTACAAATGTTAATCTAATGATCATTGTGTCAAAAAGTGTGTTTGGGTCCAAAAGTCAAGTGTTCCAAACCAGAAATGTTCTATTGGTTTGTTTATTTTGGAATTCAACCAATTAACATCAATTAGAAACCCTAATGAAGATCATGAACCCCATTATTTGATTGTATTGAATGAATTGTATAGATATGGACATTTTCTTCTTGACGAGTAGAGTTGTTCATAAGGAGACAAAAGATAATTTCATGGTTATTGCATGAAAAATAGTGCTTGTAACAACAAAAGGATCTTGTTTAGCATAAAATGAATAGAAGGACTCATTATTTAGGAAATAAACCAATTTACAATAGTGCGAAAAGCAAACTAAGTTGAATGAGTTCTTTGGGTGATGAAACTAAACACATTTAAATTTTCAATAGTGCGTCGACATGTTTGTTTTAATTAATATACTATGCAATTTTGTTACAAATGTTAATCTAATGATCATTGTGTCAAAAAGTGTGTTTGGGTCCAAAAGTCAAGTGTTCCAAACCAGAAATGTTCTATTGGTTTGTTTATTTTGGAATTCAACCAATTAACATCAATAAGAAACCCTAATGAAGATCATGAACCCCATTGTTTGATTGTATTGAATGAATTGTATAGATATGGACATTTTCTTCTTGATGAGTAGAGTTGTTAATAAGGAGACAAAAGATAATTTCATGGTTATTGCATGAAAAAAATAGTGCTTTGTAACAACAAAAAGGAGCTTGTTTAGCATAAAGTGAATAGAAGGACTCATTATTTAGGAAATAAACCAATTCACATTAGTACGAAAAGCAAACTAAGATGAATGAGTCCTTTGGGTGATGAAACTAAACACATTTAAATTTTCAATAGTGCATCGACATGTTTGTTTTAATTAATATACTATGTAATTTAGTTATAGATGTTAATCTAATGATCATTATGTCAAAAAGTGTGTTTGGGTCCAAAAGACAAGTGTTCCAAACCAGAAATGTTCTGTTGGTTTGTTTATTTTGGAATTCAACCAATTAACATCAATAAGAAACCCTAATGAAGATCATGAACCCCATTGTTTGATTCTATTGAATGAATTGTATAGATATGGACATTTTTTTCTTGATGAATAGAGTTGTTAATAAGGAGACAAAAGATAATTTCATGGTTTATTGCAACAAAAATAGTGCTTGTAACAACAAAAGGGTCGTGTTTAGCATAAAGTGAATAGAAGGACTCATTATTTCTGAAATAAACCACTTCACATTAGTACGAAAAGCAAACTAAGATGAATGAGTCTTTTGGGTGATGAAACTAAACACATTTAAAATTTTCAATAGTGCATCGACATGTTTGTTTTAATTAATATACTATGTAATTTAGTTATAGATGTTTAATCTAATGATCATTTGTGTCAAAAAGTGTGTTTTTGGGTCCAAAAGTCAAGTGTTCCAAACCAGAAATGTTCTGTTGGTTTGTTTATTTTGGAAATTCAACCAATTAACATCAATAAGAAACCCTAATGAAGATCATGAACCCCATTGTTTGATTCTATTGAATGAATTGTATAGATATGGACATTTTCTTCTTGATGAATAGAGTTGTTAATAAGGAGACAAAAGATAATTTCATGGTTATTGCAACAAAAATAGTGCTTGTAACAACAAAAGGGTCTGTGTTTAGCATAAAGTGAATAGAAGGACTCATTATTTAGGAAATAAACCAATTTCACATTAGTACGAAAAGCAAACTAAGATGAATGAGTTCTTTGGGTGATGAAACTAAACACATTTAAATTTTCAATAGTGCATCGACATGTTTGTTTTAATTAATATACTATGTAATTTAGTTATAGATGTTAATCTAATGATCATTTGTGTCAAAAAGTGTGTTTGGGTCCAAAAGTCAAGTGTTCCAAACCAGAAATGTTCTGTTGGTTTGTTTATTTTGGAATTCAACCAATTAACATCAATAAGAAACCCTAATGAAGATCATGAACCCCATTGTTTGATTGTATTGAATGAATTGTATAGATATGGACATTTTCTTCTTGATGAATAGAGTTGTTAATAAGGAGACAAAAGATAATTTCATGGTTATTGCATGAAAAAATAGTGCTTGTAACAACAAAAGGATCTTGTTTAGCATAAAGTGAATAGAAGGACTCATTATTTTCGGAAATAAACCAATTTACACATTAGTACAAAAAAAGCAAACTAAGATGAATGAGTCCTTTGGGTGATGAAACTAAACACATTTAAATTTTCAATAGTGCGTCGACATGTTTGTTTTAATTAATATATACTATGTAATTTAGTTATAGATGTTAATCTAATGATCATTGTGTCAAAAAGTGTGTTTGGGTCCAAAAGTCAAGTGTTCCAAACCAGAAATGTTCTATTGGTTTGTTTATTTTGGAATTCAACCAATTAACATCAATAAGAAAACCCTAATGAAGATCATGAACCCCATTGTTTGATTGTATTGAATGAATTGTATAGATATGGACACATTTTCTTCTTGATGAGTAGAGTTGTTAATAAGGAGACAAAAGATAATAATTTCATGGTTATTGCATGAAAAATAGTGCTTGTAACAACAAAAGGATCTCTTGTTTAGCATAAAGGGAATCGAAGGACTCATTATTTAGGAAATAAACCAATTCACATTAGTACGAAAAGCATACTAAGATGAATGATTCCTTTGGGTGATGAAACTAAACACATTTAAATTTTCAATAGTGCATCGACATGTTTGTTTTTAATTAATATACTATGTAATTTAGTTATAGATGTTAATCTAATGATCATTATGTCAAAAAGTGTGTTTGGGTCCAAAAGACAAGTGTTCCAAACCAGAAATGTTCTGTTGGTTTGTTTATTTTGGAATTCAACCAATTAACATCAATAAGAAACCCTAATGAAGATCATGAACCCCATTGTTTGATTCTATTGAATGAATTGTATAGATATGGACATTTTCTTCTTGATGAATAGAGTTTGTTAATAAGGAGACAAAAGATAATTTCATGGTTATTGCAACAAAAATAGTGCTTGTAACAACAAAAGGGTCGTGTTTAGCATAAAGTGAATAGAACGACTCATTATTTTTGAAATAAACCACTTCACATTGGTACGAAAAGCAAACTAAGATGAATGAGTCCTTTGGGTGATGAAACTAAACACATTTAAATTTTCAATAATGCATCGACATGTCTGTTTTAATTAATATACTATGTAATTTAGTTATAGATGTTAATCTAATGATCATTGTGTCAAAAAGTGTGTTTGGGTCCAAAAGTCAAGTGTTCCAAACCAGAAATGTTCTATTGGTTTGTTTATTTTGGAATTCAACCAATTAACATCAATAAGAAACCCTAATGAAGATCATGAACCCCATTGTTTGATTGTATTGAATGAATTGTATAGATATGGACATTTTCTTCTTGATGAGTAGAGTTGTTAATAAGGAGACAAAAGATAATTTCATGGTTATTGCATAAAAAATAGTGCTTGTAACAACAAAAGGATCTTGTTTAGCATAAAGGGAATCGAAGGACTCATTATTTAGGAAATAAACCAATTCACATTAGTACGAAAAGCATACTAAGATGAATGATTCCTTTGGGTGATGAAACTAAACACATTTAAATTTTCAATAGTGCATCGACATGTTTGTTTTAATTAATATACTATGTAATTTAGTTATAGATGTTAATCTAATGATCATTATGTCAAAAAGTGTGTTTGGGTCCAAAAGACAAGTGTTCCAAACCAGAAATGTTCTGTTGGTTTGTTTATTTTGGAATTCAACCAATTAACATCAATAAGAAACCCTAATGAAGATCATGAACCCCATTGTTTGATTCTATTGAATGAATTGTATAGATATGGACATTTTCTTCTTGATGAATAGAGTTGTTAATAAGGAGACAAAAGATAATTTCATGGTTATTGCAACAAAAATAGTGCTTGTAACAACAAAAGGGTCGTGTTTTTAGCATAAAGTGAATAGAACGACTCATTATTTTTGAAATAAACCACTTCACATTTGGTACGAAAAGCAAACTAAGATGAATGAGTCCTTTGGGTGATGAAACTAAACACATTTAAATTTTCAATAATGCATCGACATGTCTGTTTTAATTAATATACTATGTAATTTAGTTATAGATGTTAATCTAATGATCATGGTGTCAAAAAGTGTGTTTGGGTCCAAAAGTCAAGTGTTCCAAACCAGAAATGTTCTATTGGTTTGTTTATTTTCGAATTCAACCAATTAACATCAATAAGAAACCCTAATGAAGATCATGAACCCCATTGTTTGATTGTATTGAATGAATTGTATAGATATGGACATTTTTCTTCTTGATGAGTAGAGTTGTTAATAAGGAGACAAAAGATAATTTCATGGTTATTGCATAAAAAAATAGTGCTTGTAACAACAAAAGGATCTTGTTTAGCATAAAGGGAATCGAAGGACTCATTATTTAGGAAATAAACCAATTCACATTAGTACGAAAAGCATACTAAGATGAATGATTCCTTTGGGTGATGAAACTAAACACATTTAAATTTTCAATAGTGCATCGACATGTTTGTTTTAATTAATATACTATGTAATTTAGTTATAGATGTTAATCTAATGATCATTATGTCAAAAAGTGTGTTTGGGTCCAAAAGACAAGTGTTCCAAACCAGAAATGTTCTGTTGGTTTGTTTATTTTGGAATTCAACCAATTAACATCAATAAGAAAACCCTAATGAAGATCATGAACCCCATTGTTTGATTCTATTGAATGAATTGTATAGATATGGACATTTTCTTCTTGATGAATATAGAGTTGTTAATAAGGAGACAAAAGATAATTTCATGGTTATTGCAACAAAAATAGTGCTTGTAACAACAAAAGGGTCGTGTTTAGCATAAAGTGAATAGAACGACTCATTATTTTTGAAATAAACCACTTCACATTGGTACGAAAAGCAAACTAAGATGAATGAGTCCTTTGGGTGATGATGAAACTAAACACATTTAAATTTTCAATAATGCATCGACATGTCTGTTTTAATTAATATACTATGTAATTTAGTTATAGATGTTAATCTAATGATCATTGTGTCAAAAAGTGTGTTTGGGTCCAAAAGTCAAGTGTTCCAAACCAGAAATGTTCTATTGGTTTGTTTATTTTGGAATTCAACCAATTAACATCAATAAGAAACCCTAATGAAGATCATGAACCCCATTGTTTGATTGTATTGAATGAATTGTATAGATATGGACATTTTCTTCTTGATGAGTAGAGTTGTTAATAAGGAGACAAAAGATAATTTCATGGTTATTGCATAAAAAATAGTGCTTGTAACAACAAAAGGATCTTGTTTAGCATAAAGGGAATCGAAGGACTCATTATTTAGGAAATAAACCAATTCACATTAGTACGAAAAGCATACTAAGATGAATGATTCCTTTGGGTGATGAAACTAAACACATTTAAATTTTCAATAGTGCATCGACATGTTTGTTTTAATTAATATACTATGTAATTTAGTTATAGATGTTAATCTAATGATCATTATGTCAAAAAGTGTGTTTGGGTCCAAAAGACAAGTGTTCCAAACCAGAAATGTTCTGTTGGTTTGTTTATTTTGGAATTCAACCAATTAACATCAATAAGAAACCCTAATGAAGATCATGAACCCCATTGTTTGATTCTATTGAATGAATTGTATAGATATGGACATTTTCTTCTTGATGAATAGAGTTGTTAATAAGGAGACAAAAGATAATTTCATGGTTATTGCAACAAAAATAGTGCTTGTAACAACAAAAGGGTCGTGTTTAGCATAAAGTGAATAGAACGACTCATTATTTTTGAAATAAACCACTTCACATTGGTACGAAAAGCAAACTAAGATGAATGAGTCCTTTGGGTGATGAAACTAAACACATTTAAATTTTCAATAATGCATCGACATGTCTGTTTTAATTAATATACTATGTAATTTAGTTATAGATGTTAATCTAATGATCATCGTGTCAAAAAGTGTGTTTGGGTCCAAAAGTCAAGTGTTCCAAACCAGAAATGTTCTATTGGTTTGTTTATTTTGGAATTCAACCAATTAACATCAATAAGAAACCCTAATGAAGATCATGAACCCCATTGTTTGATTGTATTGAATGAATTGTATAGATATGGACATTTTCTTCTTGATGAGTAGAGTTGTTAATAAGGAGACAAAAGATAATTTCATGGTTATTGCATGAAAAATAGTGCTTGTAACAACAAAAGGATCTTGTTTAGCATAAAGGGAATCGAAGGACTCATTATTTAGGAAATAAACCAATTCACATTAGTACGAAAAGCATACTAAGATGAATGATTCCTTTGGGTGATGAAACTAAACACATTTAAATTTTCAATAGTGCATCGACATGTTTGTTTTAATTAATATAATATGTAATTTAGTTATAGATGTTAATCTAATGATCATTGTGTCAAAAAGTGTGTTTGGGTCCAAAAGACAAGTGTTCCAAACCAGAAATGTTCTGTTGGTTTGTTTATTTTGGAATTCAACCAATTAACATCAATAAGAAACCCTAATGAAGATCATGAACCCCATTTGTTTGATTCTATTGAATGAATTGTATAGATATGGACATTTTCTTCTTGATGAATAGAGTTGTTAATAAGGAGACAAAAGATAATTTCATGGTTATTGCAACAAAAATAGTGCTTGTAACAACAAAAGGGTCGTGTTTAGCATAAAGTGAAATAGAACGACTCATTATTTTTGAAATAAACCACTTCACATTGGTACGAAAAGCAAACTAAGATGAATGAGTCCTTTGGGTGATGAAACTAAACACATTTAAATTTTCAATAATGCATCGACATGTCTGTTTTAATTAATATACTATGTAATTTAGTTATAGATGTTAATCTAATGATCATTGTGTCAAAAAGTGTGTTTGGGTCCAAAAGTCAAGTGTTCCAAACCAGAAATGTTCTATTGGTTTGTTTATTTTGGAATTCAACCAATTAACATCAATAAGAAACCCTAATGAAGATCATGAACCCCATTGTTTGATTGTATTGAATGAATTGTATAGATATGGACATTTTCTTCTTGATGAGTAGAGTTGTTAATAAGGAGACAAAAGATAATTTCATGGTTATTGCATAAAAAATAGTGCTTGTAACAACAAAAGGATCTTGTTTAGCATAAAGGGAATCGAAGGACTCATTATTTAGGAAATAAACCAATTCACATTAGTACGAAAAGCATACTAAGATGAATGATTCCTTTGGGTGATGAAACTAAACACATTTAAATTTTCAATAGTGCATCGACATGTTTGTTTTAACTAATATACTATGTAATTTAGTTATAGATGTTAATCTAATGATCATTATGTCAAAAAGTGTGTTTGGGTCCAAAAGACAAGTGTTCCAAACCAGAAATGTTCTGTTGGTTTGTTTATTTTGGAATTCAACCAATTAACATCAATAAGAAACCCTAATGAAGATCATGAACCCCATTGTTTGATTCTATTGAATGAATTGTATAGATATGGACATTTTCTTCTTGATGAATAGAGTTGTTAATAAGGAGACAAAAGATAATTTCATGGTTATTGCAACAAAAAATAGTGCTTGTAACAACAAAAGGGTCGTGTTTAGCATAAAGTGAATAGAACGACTCATTATTTTTGAAATAAACCACTTCACATTGGTACGAAAAGCAAACTAAGATGAATGAGTCCTTTGGGTGATGAAACTAAACACATTTAAATTTTCAATAATGCATCGACATGTCTGTTTTAATTAATATACTATGTAATTTAGTTATAGATGTTAATCTAATGATCATTGTGTCAAAAAGTGTGTTTGGGTCCAAAAGTCAAGTGTTCCAAACCAGAAATGTTCTATTGGTTTGTTTATTTTGGAATTCAACCAATTAACATCAATAAGAAACCCTAATCAAGATCATGAACCCCATTGTTTGATTGTATTGAATGAATTGTATAGATATGGACATTTTCTTCTTGATGAATAGAGTTGTTAATAAGGAGACAAAAGATAATTTCATGGTTATTGCGACAAAAATAGTGCTTGTAACAACAAAAGGGTCGTGTTTAGCATAAAGTGAATAGAACGACTCATTATTTTTGAAATAAACCACTTCACATTGGTACGAAAAGCAAACTAAGATGAATGAGTCCTTTGGGTGATGAAACTAAACACATTTAAATTTTCAATAGTGCGTCGACATGTTTGTTTTAATTAATATACTATGCAATTTAGTTACAAATGTTAATCTAATGATCATTATGTCAAAAAGTGTGTTTGGGTCCAAAAGACAAGTGTTCCAAACCAGAAATGTTCTGTTGGTTTGTTTATTTTGGAATTCAACCAATTAACATCAATAAGAAACCCTAATGAAGATCATGAACCCCATTGTTTGATTCTATTGAATGAATTGTATAGATATGGACATTTTCTTCTTGATGAATAGAGTTGTTAATAAGGAGACAAAAGATAATTTCATGGTTATTGCGACAAAAATAGTGCTTGTAACAACAAAAGGGTCGTGTTTAGCATAAAGTGAATAGAACGACTCATTATTTTTGAAATAAACCACTTCACATTGGTACGAAAAGCAAACTAAGATGAATGAGTCCTTTGGGTGATGAAACTAAACACATTTAAATTTTCAATAATGCATCGACATGTCTGTTTTAATTAATATACTATGTAATTTAGTTATAGATGTTAATCTAATGATCATTGTGTCAAAAAGTGTGTTTGGGTCCAAAAGACAAGTGTTCCAAACCAGAAATGTTCTGTTGGTTTGTTTATTTTGGAATTCAACCAATTAACATCAATAAGAAACCCTAATGAAGATCATGAACCCCATTGTTTGATTCTATTGAATGAATTGTATAGATATGGACATTTTCTTCTTGATGAATAGAGTTGTTAATAAGGAGACAAAAGATAATTTCATGGTTATTGCAACAAAAATAGTGCTTGTAACAACAAAAGGGTCGTGTTTAGCATAAAGTGAATAGAACGACTCATTATTTTTGAAATAAACCACTTCACATTGGTACGAAAAGCAAACTAAGATGAATGAGTCCTTTGGGTGATGAAACTAAACACATTTAAATTTTCAATAATGCATCGACATGTCTGTTTTAATTAATATACTATGTAATTTAGTTATAGATGTTAATCTAATGATCATTGTGTCAAAAAGTGTGTTTGGGTCCAAAAGTCAAGTGTTCCAAACCAGAAATGTTCTATTGGTTTGTTTATTTTGGAATTCAACCAATTAACATCAATAAGAAACCCTAATGAAGATCATGAACCCCATTGTTTGATTGTATTGAATGAATTGTATAGATATGGACATTTTCTTCTTGATGAGTAGAGTTGTTAATAAGGAGACAAAAGATAATTTCATGGTTATTGCATAAAAAATAGTGCTTGTAACAACAAAAGGATCTTGTTTAGCATAAAGGGAATCGAAGGACTCATTATTTAGGAAATAAACCAATTCACATTAGTACGAAAAGCATACTAAGATGAATGATTCCTTTGGGTGATGAAACTAAACACATTTAAATTTTCAATAGTGCATCGACATGTTTGTTTTAATTAATATACTATGTAATTTAGTTATAGATGTTAATCTAATGATCATTATGTCAAAAAGTGTGTTTGGGTCCAAAAGACAAGTGTTCCAAACCAGAAATGTTCTGTTGGTTTGTTTATTTTGGAATTCAACCAATTAACATCAATAAGAAACCCTAATGAAGATCATGAACCCCATTGTTTGATTCGATTGAATGAATTGTATAGATATGGACATTTTCTTCTTGATGAATAGAGTTGTTAATAAGGAGACAAAAGATAATTTCATGGTTATTGCAACAAAAATAGTGCTTGTAACAACAAAAGGGTCGTGTTTAGCATAAACTGAATAGAACGACTCATTATTTTTGAAATAAACCACTTCACATTGGTACGAAAAGCAAACTAAGATGAATGAGTCCTTTGGGTGATGAAACTAAACACATTTAAATTTTCAATAATGCATCGACATGTCTGTTTTAATTAATATACTATGTAATTTAGTTATAGATGTTAATCTAATTATCATTGTGTCAAAAAGTGTGTTTGGGTCCAAAAGTCAAGTGTTCCAAACCAGAAATGTTCTATTGGTTTGTTTATTTTGGAATTCAACCAATTAACATCAATAAGAAACCCTAATGAAGATCATGAACCCCATTGTTTGATTGTATTGAATGAATTGTATAGATATGGACATTTTCTTCTTGATGAGTAGAGTTGTTAATAAGGAGACAAAAGATAATTTCATGGTTAGTGCATGAAAAATAGTGCTTGTAACAACAAAAGGATCTTGTTTAGCATAAAGGGAATCGAAGGACTCATTATTTAGGAAATAAACCAATTCACATTAGTACGAAAAGCATACTAAGATGAATGATTCCTTTGGGTGATGAAACTAAACACATTTAAATTTTCAATAGTGCATCGACATGTTTGTTTTAATTAATATAATATGTAATTTAGTTATAGATGTTAATCTAATGATCATTATGTCAAAAAGTGTGTTTGGGTCCAAAAGACAAGTGTTCCAAACTAGAAATGTTCTGTTGGTTTGTTTATTTTGGAATTCAACCAATTAACATCAATAAGAAACCCTAATGAAGATCATGAACCCCATTGTTTGATTCTATTGAATGAATTGTATAGATATGGACATTTTCTTCTTGATGAATAGAGTTGTTAATAAGGAGACAAAAGATAATTTCATGGTTATTGCGACAAAAATAGTGCTTGTAACAACAAAAGGGTCGTGTTTAGCATAAAGTGAATAGAACGACTCATTATTTTTGAAATAAACCACTTCACATTGGTACGAAAAGCAAACTAAGATGAATGAGTCCTTTGGGTGATGAAACTAAACACATTTAAATTTTCAATAGTGCGTCGACATGTTTGTTTTAATTAATATACTATGCAATTTAGTTACAAATGTTAATCTAATGATCATTGTGTCAAAAAGTGTGTTTGGGTCCAAAAGTCAAGTGTTCCAAACCAGAAATGTTCTATTGGTTTGTTTATTTTGGAATTCAACCAATTAACATCAATAAGAAACCCTAATCAAGATCATGAACCCCATTGTTTGATTGTATTGAATGAATTGTATAGATATGGACATTTTCTTCTTCATGAGTAGAGTTGTTAATAAGGAGACAAAAGATAATTTCATGGTTATTGCATGAAAAATAGTGCTTGTAACAACAAAAGGATCTTGTTTAGCATAAAATGAATAGAAGGACTCATTATTTAGGAAATAAACCAATTTACATTAGTACGAAAAGCAAACTAAGATGAATGAGTTCTTTGGGTGATGAAACTAAACACATTTAAATTTTCAATAGTGCATCGACATGTTTGTTTTAATTAATATACTATGCAATTTAGTTACAAATGTTAATCTAATGATCATTGTGTCAAAAAGTGTGTTTGGGTCCAAAAGACAAGTGTTCCAAACCAGAAATGTTTTGTTGGATTGTTTATTTTGGAATTCAACCAATTAACAACAATAAGAAAACCTAATGAAGATCATGAACCCCATTGTTTGATTCTATTGAATGAATTGTATAGATATGGACATTTTCTTCTTGATGAATAGAGTTGTTAATAAGGAGACAAAAGATAATTTTATGGTTATTGCAACAAAATTAGTGCTTGTAACAACAAAAGGGTCGTGTTTAGCATAAAGTGAATAGAAGGACTCATTATTTCTGAAATAAACCACTTCACATTAGTACGAAAAGCAAACTAAGATGAATGAGTCCTTTGGGTGATGAAACTAAACACATTTAAATTTTCAATAGAGCATCGACATATTTGTTTTAATTAATATACTATGTAATTTAGTTATAGATGTTAATCTAATGATCATTATGTCAAAAAGTGTGTTTGGGTCCGAAAGAAAAGTGTTCCAAACCAGAAATGTTCTGTTGGTTTGTTTATTTTGGAATTCAACCAATTAACATCAATAAGAAACCCTAATGAAGATCATGAACCCCATTGTTTGATTCTATTGAATGAATTGTATAGATATGGACATTTTTTTCTTGATGAATAGAGTTGTTAATAAGGAGACAAAAGATAATTTCATGGTTATTGCAACAAAAATAGTGCTTGTAACAACAAAATCAGGGTGTTTAGCATAAAGTGATTAGGACTCATTATTTCGGAAATAAACCACTTCACATTAGTACGAAAAGCAAACTAAGATGAATGAGTCCTTTGGGTGATCAAACTAAACACATTTAAATTTCCAATTAACACCAATAAGAAACCCTAATGAAGATCATGAACCCCATTGTTTGATTGTATTGAATGAATTGTATAGATATGGCATTTTCTTCTTGATAAAAAGAGTTATTAATAAGGAGACAAAAGATAATTTCATGGTTATTGCATGAAAAATAGTGCTTGTAACAACAAAAGGAGCTTGTTTAGCATAAAGGGAATAGAAGGACTCATTATTTAGGAAATAAACCAATTCACATTAGTACGAAAAGCATACTAAGATGAATGAGTCCTTTAGGTGATGAAACTAAACACATTTAAATTTTCAATAGAGCATCGACATGTTTGTTTTAATTAATATACTATGTAATTTAGTTATAGATGTTAATCTAATGATCATTATGTCAAAAAGTGTGTTTGGGTCCAAAAGAAAAGTGTTCCAAACCAGAAATGTTCTGTTGGTTTGTTTATTTTGGAATTCAACCAATTAACATCAATAAGAAACCCTAATGAAGATCATGAACCCCATTGTTTGATTCTATTGAATGAATTGTATAGATATGGACATTTTTTTCTTGATGAATAGAGTTGTTAATAAGGAGACAAAAGATAATTTCATGGTTATTGCAACAAAAATAGTGCTTGTAACAACAAAAGGGTCGTGTTTAGCATAAAGTGAATAGAACGACTCATTATTTCTGAAATAAACCACTTCACATTGGTACGAAAAGCAAACTAAGATGAATGAGTCTTTTGGGTGATGAAACTAAACACATTTAAATTTTCAATAGTGCATCGACATGTTTGTTTTAATTAATATACTATGCAATTTAGTTACAAATGTTAATCTAATGATCATTGTGTCAAAAAGTGTGTTTGGGTCCAAAAGTCAAGTGTTCCAAACCAGAAATGTTCTATTGGTTTGTTTATTTTGGAATTCAACCAATTAACATCAATAAGAAACCCTAATGAAGATCATGAACCCCATTGTTTGATTGTATTGAATGAATTGTATAGATATGGACATTTTCTTCTTGATGAGTAGAGTTGTTAATAAGGAGACAAAAGATAATTTCATGGTTATTGCAAAAAAAATAGTGCTTGTAACAACAAAAGGATCTTGTTTAGCATAAAGGGAATCGAAGGACTCATTATTTAGGAAATAAACCAATTCACATTAGTACGAAAAGCATACTAAGATGAATGATTCCTTTGGGTGATGAAAACTAAACACATTTAAATTTTCAATAGTGCATCGACATGTTTGTTTTAATTAATATACTATGTAATTTAGTTATAGATGTTAATCTAATGATCATTATGTCAAAAAGTGTGTTTGGGTCCAAAAGACAAGTGTTCCAAACCAGAAATGTTCTGTTGGTTTGTTTATTTTGGAATTCAACCAATTAACATCAATAAGAAACCCTAATGAAGATCATGAACCCCATTGTTTGATTCGATTGAATGAATTGTATAGATATGGACATTTTCTTCTTGATGAATAGAGTTGTTAATAAGGAGACAAAAGATAATTTCATGGTTATTGCAACAAAAATAGTGCTTGTAACAACAAAAGGGTCGTGTTTAGCATAAACTGAATAGAACGACTCATTATTTTTGAAATAAACCACTTCACATTGGTACGAAAAGCAAACTAAGATGAATGAGTCCTTTGGGTGATGAAACTAAACACATTTAAATTTTCAATAATGCATCGACATGTCTGTTTTAATTAATATACTATGTAATTTAGTTATAGATGTTAATCTAATTATCATTGTGTCAAAAAGTGTGTTTGGGTCCAAAAGTCAAGTGTTCCAAACCAGAAATGTTCTATTGGTTTGTTTATTTTGGAATTCAACCAATTAACATCAATAAGAAACCCTAATGAAGATCATGAACCCCATTGTTTGATTGTATTGAATGAATTGTATAGATATGGACATTTTCTTCTTGATGAGTAGAGTTGTTAATAAGGAGACAAAAGATAATTTCATGGTTAGTGCATGAAAAATAGTGCTTGTAACAACAAAAGGATCTTGTTTAGCATAAAGGGAATCGAAGGACTCATTATTTAGGAAATAAACCAATTCACATTAGTACGAAAAGCATACTAAGATGAATGATTCCTTTGGGTGATGAAACTAAACACATTTAAATTTTCAATAGTGCATCGACATGTTTGTTTTAATTAATATAATATGTAATTTAGTTATAGATGTTAATCTAATGATCATTATGTCAAAAAGTGTGTTTGGGTCCAAAAGACAAGTGTTCCAAACTAGAAATGTTCTGTTGGTTTGTTTATTTTGGAATTCAACCAATTAACATCAATAAGAAACCCTAATGAAGATCATGAACCCCATTGTTTGATTCTATTGAATGAATTGTATAGATATGGACATTTTCTTCTTGATGAATAGAGTTGTTAATAAGGAGACAAAAGATAATTTCATGGTTATTGCGACAAAAATAGTGCTTGTAACAACAAAAGGGTCGTGTTTAGCATAAAGTGAATAGAACGACTCATTATTTTTGAAATAAACCACTTCACATTGGTACGAAAAGCAAACTAAGATGAATGAGTCCTTTGGGTGATGAAACTAAACACATTTAAATTTTCAATAGTGCATTCGACATGTTTGTTTTAATTAATATACTATGCAATTTAGTTATAAAATGTTAATCTAATGATCATTGTGTCAAAAAGTGTGTTTGGGTCCAAAAGTCAAGTGTTCCAAACCAGAAATGTTCTATTGGTTTGTTTATTTTGGAATTCAACCAATTAACATCAATAAGAAACCCTAATCAAGATCATGAACCCCATTGTTTGATTGTATTGAATGAATTGTATAGATATGGACATTTTCTTCTTCATACCAAAAAGGATCTTGTTTAGCATAAAATGAATAGAAGGACTCATTATTTAGGAAATAAAACCAATTTACATTAGTACGAAAGCAAACTAAGATGAATGAGTTTCTTTGGGTGATGAA
>JBAPLH010000738.1:0-108622 GCA_037897445.1 Ceriops zippeliana
TAACACGAAAGATAACACATGTGGCTAAATAACTCATCAGAACAACCGAGTATATTAATTGAAGATCAAACAAGTATAGATACACCATTAAAACTCACAAATCTGATTTAATAAATCCATCAGCCAAAGGTGTCATTCATCATGGTTTTCATTTCGTACAAATGTTAACATCGTTTTAATTCCTAAAGTAATGAGAATTTCTAATCACCTAATGTTAATTAGTCCTCCTCTTGTTGTTCCGAGGATTATTTTTTCGTGCAATAACCTTGAAATTAACTTTTGATTCTTTCTTAATAACTATAATCATTCTGAAAAAAATGCTCCTGGACCATCCATAACATGAATTCATTCAATTTATAACAAACAATGGAGTCCTTCATTTTTGAATTGCATTTCTTATTGATATTAGTTGTTGAATTCAGAAATAGGGAGTTCCTACCATCATTTTTGGATAGCAAGCCTCCTCTTTTGATTCTGAAGACACTTTTTTGATACATTTATCATAAAATATAACACATATGGCTAAACAGCCTAGTAAATTAATTGAATCAAACATGTATATACACCAATAAAAACCCCAAATCTGTTTTAAATCAATCATCCAAAGGTGCCATTAATCATGGCTTGCATTTCGCACAAATGTTAACTGGTTTAATTCCGAGAAATAATGAGATATTCTAATCACCTAATGTTAATTGTGCTTCTCCTGTTTTTTACCATGACTATTTTTCATGCAATAACCTTGAAATTCACTTTTGAGTCTTTCTTAATAACTATAATCATTCTGAAAAAAATGCTCCCGGACGATCTATAAGATGAATTCATTCAATTTAACAAACAATGGAGTCCTTGATTTTGAATTGCATTTCTTATCGATATTAATTGTAGAATTGAAAAAATAGAGAGTTTCCTCCCATCATTTTTGGCTACCAAGCCTCCTATTTTGATTCCCAAACACACTTTTTTGATGCATTTAACATGAAATATAACACATGTGGCTAAACAACCTAGTATATTAATTGAATCAAACAAGTATATACACCATTAAAACTCCAAATCTATTTAAATCCATCAGCCAAAGGTGTCATTCATCATGGTTTGCATTTCGTAACAAATGTTAACTCGTTTAATTACTAAATAATGAGAATTTCTAATCACCTAATGTTAATTAGGCTCCTCTTGTTGCTCCGAGCATTATTTTTCATGCAATAACCTTGAAAATTAACTTTTGATTCTTTCTTAATAAACTATAATCATTCTGAAAAAAAATGCCCCTGGACCATCCATAAAATGAATTCATTAAATTTTAACAAACAATGGAGTCCTTGATTTTGAATTGCATTTCTTATTGATATTAGTTGTTGAATTCAGAAATAGGGAGTTCCTACCATCATTTTTGGATAGCAAGCCTCCTCTTTTGATTCCAAAACACACTTTTTGATGCATTTAACACGAAAAGATAACACATATGGCTAAACAACCATTGAATCAAACAAGTATATACACCATTTAAAACTCCCAAATCTATTTAAAATCCATCAGCCAAAGGTGTCATTCATCATGGTTTGCATTTCGTACAAATGTTTAACTCGTTTAATTCCTAAATAATGAGAATTTCTAATCACCTAATGTTAATTAGCTCTCCTCCTGTTTGTTGTTCCGAGGATTATTTTTCGTTGCAATAACCTTGAAATTAACTTTTGATTCTTTCTTAATAACTATAATCATTCTGAAAAAAATGCTCCCTGGACCATCCATAACATGAATTCATTCAATTTAACAAACAATGGAGTCCTTGATTTTGAATTGCATTTCTTATTGATATTAGTTGTTGAATTCAGAAATAGGGAGTTCCTACCATCATTTTTGGATAGCAAGCCTCCTCTTTTGATTCTGAAGACACTTTTTGATACATTTATCATAAAATATAACACATATGGCTAAACAGCCTAGTAAATTAATTGAATCAAACATGTATATACACCAATAAAACCCCAAATCTGTTTAAATCAATCATCCAAAGGTGCCATTAATCATGGCTTGCATTTCGCACAAATGTTAACTGGTTTAATTCCGAAATAATGAGATATATTCTAATCACCTAATGTTAATTGTGCTTCTCCTGTTTTTACCATGACTATTTTTCATGCAATAACCTTGAAATTCACTTTTGAGTCTTTCTTAATAACTATAATCATTCTGAAAAAAAATGCTCCCCCGGACGATCTATAAGATGAATTCATTCAATTTAACAAACAATGGAGTCCTTGATTTTGAATTGCATTTCTTATCGATATTAATTGTAGAATTGAAAAATAGAGAGTTCCTCCCATCATTTTTGGCTACCAAGCCTCCTATTTTGATTCCAAACACACTTTTTGATGCATTTAACATGAAATATAACATATGTGGCTAAACAACCTAGTATATTAATTGAATCAAACAAGTATATACACCATTAAAACTCCAAATCTATTTAAATCCATCAGCCAAAGGTGTCATTCATCATGGTTTGCATTTCGTACAAATGTTAACTCGTTTAATTACTAAATAATGAGAATTTCTAATCACCTAATGTTAATTAGGCTCCTCTTGTTGCTCCGAGCATTATTTTTCATGCAATAACCTTGAAATTAACTTTTGATTCTTTCTTAATAACTATAATCATTCTGAAAAAAATGCCCCTGGACCATCCATAACATGAATTCATTCAATTTAACAAACAATGGAGTCCTTAATTTTGAATTGCATTTCTTATTGATATTAGTTGTTGAATTCAGAAATAGGGAGTTCCTACCATCATTTTTGGATAGCAAGCCTCCTCTTTTGATTCTGAAGACACTTTTTGATACATTTATCATAAAATATAACACATATGGCTAAACAGCCTAGTAAATTAATTGAATCAAACATGTATATACACCAATAAAACCCCAAATCTGTTTAAATCAATCATCCAAAGGTGCCATTAATCATGGCTTGCATTTCGCACAAATGTTAACTGGTTTAATTCCGAAATAATGAGATATTCTAATCACCTAATGTTAATTGTGCTTCTCCTGTTTTTACCATGACTATTTTTCATGCAATAACCTTGAAATTCACTTTTGAGTCTTTCTTAATAACTATAATCATTCTGAAAAAAATGCTCCCGGACGATCTATAAGATGAATTCATTCAATTTAACAAACAATGGAGTCCTTGATTTTGAATTGCATTTCTTATCGATATTAATTGTAGAATTGAAAAATAGAGAGTTCCTCCCATCATTTTTGGCTACCAAGCCTCCTATTTTGATTCCAAACACACTTTTTGATGCATTTAACATGAAATATAACATATGTGGCTAAACAACCTAGTATATTAATTGAATCAAACAAGTATATACACCATTAAAACTCCAAATCTATTTAAATCCATCAGCCAAAGGTGTCATTCATCATGGTTTGCATTTCGTATAAATGTTAACTCGTTTAATTACTAAATAATGAGAATTTCTAATCACCTAATGTTAATTAGGCTCCTCTTGTTGCTCCGAGCATTATTTTTCATGCAATAACCTTGAAATTAACTTTTGATTCTTTCTTAATAACTATAATCATTCTGAAAAAAATGCCCCTGGACCATCCATAACATGAATTCATTCAATTTAACAAACAATGGAGTCCTTAATTTTGAATTGCATTTCTTATTGATATTAGTTGTTGAATTCAGAAATAGGGAGTTCCTACCATCATTTTTGGATAGCAAGCCTCCTCTTTTGATTCTGGAGACACTTTTTGATACATTTATCATAAAATATAACACATATGGCTAAACAGCCTAGTAAATTAATTGAATCAAACATGTATATACACCAATAAAACCCCAAATCTGTTTAAATCAATCATCCAAAGGTGCCATTAATCATGGCTTGCATTTCGCACAAATGTTAACTGGTTTAATTCCGAAATAATGAGATATTCTAATCACCTAATGTTAATTGTGCTTCTCCTGTTTTTACCATGACTATTTTTCATGCAATAACCTTGAAATTCACTTTTGAGTCTTTCTTAATAACTATAATCATTCTGAAAAAAATGCTCCCGGACGATCTATAAGATGAATTCATTCAATTTAACAAACAATGGAGTCCTTGATTTTGAATTGCATTTCTTATCGATATTAATTGTAGAATTGAAAAATAGAGAGAGTTCCTCCCATCATTTTTGGCTACCAAGCCTCCTATTTTGATTCCAAACACACTTTTTGATGCATTTAACATGAAATATAACATATGTGGCTAAACAACCTAGTATATTAATTGAATCAAACAAGTATATACACCATTAAAACTCCAAATCTATTTAAATCCATCAGCCAAAGGTGTCATTCATCATGGTTTGCATTTCGTACGTAAAATGTTAACTCGTTTAATTACTAAATAATGAGAATTTCTAATCACCTAATGTTAATTAGGCTCCTCTTGTTGCTCCGAGCATTATTTTTCATGCAATAACCTTGAAATTAACTTTTGATTCTTTCTTAATAACTATAATCATTCTGAAAAAAATGCCCCTGGACCATCCATAACATGAATTCATTCAATTTAACAAACAATGGAGTCCTTAATTTTGAATTGCATTTCTTATTGATATTAGTTGTTGAATTCAGAAATAGGGAGTTCCTACCATCATTTTTGGATAGCAAGCCTCCTCTTTTGATTCTGAAGACACTTTTTGATACATTTATCATAAAAATATAACACATATGGCTAAACAGCCTAGTAAATTAATTGAATCAAACATGTATATACACCAATAAAACCCCAAATCTGTTTAAATCAATCATCCAAAGGTGCCATTAATCATGGCTTGCATTTCGCACAAATGTTAACTGGTTTAATTCCGAAATAATGAGATATTCTAATCACCTAATGTTAAATTGTGCTTCTCCCTGTTTTTACCATGACTATTTTTCATGCAATAACCTTGAAATTCACTTTTGAGTCTTTCTTAATAACTATAATCATTCTGAAAAAAATGCTCCCGGACGATCTATAAGATGAATTCATTCAATTTAACAAACAATGGAGTCCTTGATTTTGAATTGCATTTTTCTTATCGATATTAATTGTAGAATTGAAAAATAGAGAGTTCCTCCCATCATTTTTGGCTACCAAGCCTCCTATTTTGATTCCAAACACACTTTTTGATGCATTTAACATGAAATATAACACATGTGGCTAAACAACCTAGTATATTAATTGAATCAAACAAGTATATACACCATTAAAACTCCAAATCTATTTAAATCCATCAGCCAAAGGTGTCATTCATCATGGTTTGCATTTCGTACAAATGTTAACTCGTTTAATTACTAAATAATGAGAATTTCTAATCACCTAATGTTAATTAGGCTCCTCTTGTTGCTCCGAGCATTATTTTTCATGCAATAACCTTGAAATTAACTTTTGATTCTTTCTTAATAACTATAATCATTCTGAAAAAAATGCCCCTGGACCATCCATAACATGAATTCATTCAATTTAACAAACAATGGAGTCCTTAATTTTGAATTGCATTTCTTATTGATATTAGTTGTTGAATTCAGAAATAGGGAGTTCCTACCATCATTTTTGGATAGCAAGCCTCCTCTTTTGATTCTGAAGACACTTTTTGATACATTTATCATAAAATATAACACATATGGCTAAACAGCCTAGTAAATTAATTGAATCAAACATGTATATACACCAATAAAACCCCAAATCTGTTTAAATCAATCATCCAAAGGTGCCATTAATCATGGCTTGCATTTCGCACAAATGTTAACTGGTTTAATTCCGAAATAATGAGATATTTCTAATCACCTAATGTTAATTGTGCTTCTCCTGTTTTTACCATGACTATTTTTCATGCAATAACCTTGAAATTCACTTTTGAGTCTTTCTTAATAACTATAATCATTCTGAAAAAAATGCTCCCGGACGATCTATAAGATTGAATTCATTCAATTTAACAAACAATGGAGTCCTTGATTTTGAATTGCATTTCTTATCGATATTAATTGTAGAATTGAAAAATAGAGAGTTTCCTCCCATCATTTTTGGCTACCAAGCCTCCTATTTTGATTCCAAACACACTTTTTGATGCATTTAACATGAAATATAACATATGTGGCTAAACAACCTAGTATATTAATTGAATCAAACAAGTATATACACCATTAAAACTCCAAATCTATTTAAATCCATCAGCCAAAGGTGTCATTCATCATGGTTTGCATTTCGTACAAATGTTAACTCGTTTAATTACTAAATAATGAGAATTTCTAATCACCTAATGTTAATTAGGCTCCTCTTGTTGCTCCGAGCATTTATTTTTCATGCAATAACCTTGAAATTAACTTTTGATTCTTTCTTAATAACTATAATCATTCTGAAAAAAATGCCCCTGGACCATCCATAACATGAATTCATTCAATTTAACAAACAATGGAGTCCTTAATTTTGAATTGCATTTCTTATTGATATTAGTTGTTGAATTCAGAAATAGGGAGTTCCTACCATCATTTTTGGATAGCAAGCCTCCTCTTTTGATTCTGAAGACACTTTTTGATACATTTATCATAAAATATAACACATATGGCTAAACAGCCTAGTAAATTAATTGAATCAAACATGTATATACACCAATAAAACCCCAAATTTGTTTAAATCAATCATCCAAAGGTGCCATTAATCATGGCTTGCATTTCGCACAAATGTTAACTGGTTTAATTCCGAAATAATGAGATATTCTAATCACCTAATGTTAATTGTGCTTCTCCTGTTTTTACCATGACTATTTTTCATGCAATAACCTTGAAATTCACTTTTGAGTCTTTCTTAATAACTATAATCATTCTGAAAAAAAAGCTCCCGGACGATCTATAAGATGAATTCATTCAATTTAACAAACAATGGAGTCCTTGATTTTGAATTGCATTTCTTATCGATATTAATTGTAGAATTGAAAAATAGAGAGTTCCTCCCATCATTTTTGGCTACCAAGCCTCCTATTTTGATTCCAAACACACTTTTTGATGCATTTAACATGAAATATAACATATGTGGCTAAACAACCTAGTATATTAATTGAATCAAACAAGTATATACACCATTAAAACTCCAAATCTATTTAAATCCATCAGCCAAAGGTGTCATTCATCATGGTTTGCATTTCGTACAAATGTTAACTCGTTTAATTACTAAATAATGAGAATTTCTAATCACCTAATGTTAATTAGGCTCCTCTTGTTGCTCCGAGCATTATTTTTCATGCAATAACCTTGAAATTAACTTTTGATTCTTTCTTAATAACTATAATCATTCTGAAAAAAATGCCCCTGGACCATCCATAACATGAATTCATTCAATTTAACAAACAACGGAGTCCTTAATTTTGAATTGCATTTCTTATTGATATTAGTTGTTGAATTCAGAAATAGGGAGTTCCTACCATCATTTTTTGGATAGCAAGCCTCCTCTTTTGATTCCAAACACACTTTTTGATGCATTTAACATGAAAATATAACACATATGGCTAAACAACCTAGTATATTAATTGAATCAAACAAGTATATACACCATTTAAAACTCCAAATCTATTTTAAATCCATCATCCAAAGGTGTCATTCATCATGGTTTGCATTTCGTACAAATGTTAACTCGTTTAATTCCTAAATAATGAGAATTTCTAATCACCTAATGTTAATTAGGCTCCTCTTGTTTTTTTGATTACTATTTTTCATGCAATAAACCTTGAAATTAACTTTTGATTCTTTCTTAATAACTATAATCATTCTGAAAAAAATGCTCCCCTGGACCATCCTATAACATGAATTCATTCAATTTAACAAACAATGGAGTCCTTGATTTTGAATTGCATTTCTTATTGATATTAGTTGTTGAATTCAGAAATAGGGAGTTTCCTACCATCATTTTTGGATAGCAAGCCTCCTCTTTTGATTCCAAACACACTTTTTGATACATTTATCATAAAATATAACACATATGGCTAAACAGCCTAGTAAATTAATTGAATCAAACATGTATATACACCATATAAAACCCCAAATCTGTTTTTAAATCAATCATCCAAAGGTGCCATTAATCATGGCTTGCATTTCGCACAAATGTTAACTGGTTTAATTCCGAAATAATGAGATATTCTAATCACCTAATGTTAATTGTGCTTCTCCTGTTTTTACCATGACTATTTTTCATGCAATAACCTTGAAATTCACTTTTGAGTCTTTCTTAATAACTATAATCATTCTGAAAAAAATGCTCCCCGGACGATCTATAAGATGAATTCATTCAATTTAACAAACAATGGAGTCCTTGATTTTGAATTGCATTTCTTATCGATATTAATTGTAGAATTGAAAAATAGAGAGTTCCTCCCATCATTTTTGGCTACCAAGCCTCCTATTTTGATTCCAAACACACTTTTTGATGCATTTAACATGAAATATAACACATATGGATAAACAACCTAGTATATTAATTGAATCAAACAAGTATATACACCATTAAAACTCCAAATCTATTTAAATCCATCAGCCAAAGGTGTCATTCATCATGGTTTGCATTTCGTACAAATGTTAACTCGTTTAATTACTAAATAATGAGAATTTCTAATCACCTAATGTTAATTAGGCTCCTCTTGTTGCTCCGAGCATTATTTTTCATGCAATAACCTTGAAATTAACTTTTGATTCTTTCTTAATAACTATAATCATTCTGAAAAAAATGCCCCTGGACCATCCATAACATGAATTCATTCAATTTAACAAACAATGGAGTCCTTGATTTTGAATTGCATTTCTTATTGATATTAGTTGTTGAATTCAGAAATAGGGAGTTCCTACCATCATTTTTGGATAGCAAGCCTCCTCTTTTGATTCCAAACACACTTTTTGATACATTTAACATAAAATATAACACATATGGCTAAACAAACCTAGTATAATTAATTGAATCAAACAAGTATATACACCAATAAAACCCCAAATCTATTTAAATCAATCATCCAAAGGTGCCATTAATCATGGTTTGCATTTCGTACAAATGTTAAACTCGTTTAATTCCTAAATAATGAGAATTTCTAATCACCTAATGTTAATTAGTGCTTCTCCTGTTTTTTCCATGGATTATTTTTCATGCAATAACCTTGAAATTAACTTTTGATTCTTTTCTTAATAACTATAATCATTCTGAAAAAAATGCTCCCTGGACCATCTATAAGATGAATTCATTCAATTTAAACAAACAATGGAGTCCTTGATTTTTGAATTGCATTTTCTTATCGATATTAGTTGTTGAATTGAAAAATAGAGAGTTCCTACCATCATTTTTGGATAGCAAGCCTCCTATTTTGATTCCAAACACACTTTTTGATGCATTTAACATGAAATATAACACATATGGCTAAACAACCTAGTATATTAATTGAATCAAACAAGTATATACACCATTAAAACCCCAAATCTATTTAAATCCATCATCCAAAGGTGCCATTAATCATGGTTTGCATTTCGTACAAATGTTAACTCGTTTAATTCCTAAATAATGAGATATTTCTAATCACCTAATGTTAATTAGGCTTCTCCTGTTTTTTACCGAGCATTATTTTTCATGCAATAACCTTGAAATTAACTTTTGATTCTTTCTTAATAACTATAATCATTCTGAAAAAAAAATGCCCCTGGACCATCTATAACATGAATTCATTCAATTTAACAAACAATGGAGTCCTTGATTTTGAATTGCATTTCTTATTGATATTAGTTGTTGAATTGAAAAATAGAGAGTTCCTACCATCATTTTTGGATAGCAAGCCTCCTCTTTTGATTCCAAACACACTTTTTGATACATGCATTTAACATGAAATATAACACATATGGCTAAACAACCTAGTATATTAATTGAATCAAACAAGTATATACACCAATAAAACTCCAAATCTATTTAAATCAATCATCCAAAGGTGTCATTAATCATGGTTTGCATTTCGCACAAATGTTAACTGGTTTTAATTCCTAAATAATGAGAATTTCTAATCACCTAATGTTAATTGTGCTTTCTCCTGTTTTTACCATGACATTATTTTTCATGCAATAACCTTGAAATTAACTTTTGATTCTTTCTTAATAACTATAATCATTCTGAAAAAAAATGCTCCCCTGGACCATCATAAGATGAATTCATTCAATTTAACAAACAATGGAGTCCTTGATTTTGAATTGCATTTCTTATCGATATTAGTTGTAGAATTCAAAAATAGAGAGTTCCTCCCATCATTTTTGGCTACCAAGCCTCCTATTTTGATTCCAAACACACTTTTTGATGCATTTAACATGAAATATAACACATGTGGCTAAACAACCTAGTATATTAATTGAATCAAACAAGTATATACACCATTAAAACTCCCAAATCTATTTAAATCCATCAGCCCAAAGGTGTCATTCATCATGGTTTGCATTTCGTACAAATGTTAACTCGTTTAATTCCTAAATAATGAGAATTTCTAATCACCTAATGTTAATTAGGCTCCTCTTGTTTTTCCGAGCATTATTTTTTCATGCAATAACCTTGAAATTAACTTTTGATTCTTTCTTAATAACTATAATCATTCTGAAAAAAATGCCCCTGGACCATCCATAACATGAATTCATTCAATTTAACAAACAATGGAGTCCTTGATTTTGAATTGCATTTCTTATTGATATTAGTTGTTGAATTCAGAAATAGGGAGTTCCTACCATCATTTTTGGATAGCAAGCCTCCTCTTTTGATTCTGAAGACACTTTTTGATACATTTATCATAAAATATAACACATATGGCTAAACAGCCTAGTAAATTAATTGAATCAAACATGTATATACACCAATAAAACCCCAAATCTGTTTAAATCAATCATCCAAAGGTGCCATTAATCATGGCTTGCATTTCGCACAAATGTTAACTGGTTTAATTCCGAAATAATGAGATATTCTAATCACCTAATGTTAATTGTGCTTCTCCTGTTTTTACCATGACTATTTTTCATGCAATAACCTTGAAATTCACTTTTGAGTCTTTCTTAATAACTATAATCATTCTGAAAAAAATGCTCCCGGACGATCTATAAGATGAATTCATTCAATTTAACAAACAATGGAGTCCTTGATTTTGAATTGCATTTCTTATCGATATTAATTGTAGAATTGAAAAATAGAGAGTTCCTCCCATCATTTTTGGCTACCAAGCCTCCTATTTTGATTCCAAACACACTTTTTGATGCATTTAACATGAAATATAACATATGTGGCTAAACAACCTAGTATATTAATTGAATCAAACAAGTATATACACCATAAAAACTCCAAATCTATTTAAATCCATCAGCCAAAGGTGTCATTCATCATGGTTTGCATTTCGTATAAATGTTAACTCGTTTAATTACTAAATAATGAGAATTTCTAATCACCTAATGTTAATTAGGCTCCTCTTGTTGCTCCGAGCATTATTTTTCATGCAATAACCTTGAAATTAACTTTTGATTCTTTCTTAATAACTATAATCATTCTGAAAAAAATGCCCCTGGACCATCCATAACATGAATTCATTCAATTTAACAAACAATGGAGTCCTTAATTTTGAATTGCATTTCTTATTGATATTAGTTGTTGAATTCAGAAATAGGGAGTTCCTACCATCATTTTTGGATAGCAAGCCTCCTCTTTTGATTCTGAAGACACTTTTTGATACATTTATCATAAAATATAACACATATGGCTAAACAGCCTAGTAAATTAATTGAATCAAACATGTATATATACACCAATAAAAACCCCAAATCTGTTTAAATCAATCATCCAAAGGTGCCATTAATCATGGCTTGCATTTCGCACAAATGTTAACTGGTTTTTAATTCCGAAATAATGAGATATTCTAATCACCTAATGTTAATTGTGCTTCTCCTGTTTTTACCATGACTATTTTTCATGCAATAACCTTGAAATTCACTTTTGAGTCTTTCTTAATAACTATAATCATTCTGAAAAAAAATGCTCCCGGACGATCTATAAGATGAATTCATTCAATTTAACAAACAATGGAGTCCTTGATTTTGAATTGCATTTCTTATCGATATTAATTGTAGAATTGAAAAAATAGAGAGTTCCTCCCATCATTTTTGGCTACCAAGCCTCCTATTTTGATTCCAAACACACTTTTTGATGCATTTAACATGAAATATATAACACATATGTGGCTAAACAACCTAGTATATTAATTGAATCAAACAAGTATATACACACCATTAAAACTCCAAATCTATTTAAATCCATCAGCCAAAGGTGTCATTCATCATGGTTTGCATTTCGTACAAATGTTAACTCGTTTAATTCCTAAATAATGAGAATTTCTAATCACCTAATGTTAATTAGGCTCCTCTTTGTTGCTCCGAGCATTATTTTTTCATGCAATAAACCTTGAAATTAACTTTTGATTCTTTCTTAATAACTATAATCATTATGAAAAAAATGCCCCTGGACCATCCATAACATGAATTCATTCAATTTAACAAACAATGGAGTCCTTGATTTTGAATTGCATTTCTTATTGATATTAGTTGTTGAATTCAGAAATAGGGAGTTCCTCCCATCATTTTTGGATAGCAAGCCTCCTCTTTTTGATTCCAAACACACTTTTTTTTGATGCATTTAACATGAAATATAACACATGTGGCTAAACAACCTAGTATATTAATTGAATCAAACAAGTATATACACCATTAAAACTCCAAATCTATTTAAATCCATCAGCCAAAGGTGTCATTCATCATGGTTTGCATTTCGTACAAATGTTAACTCGTTTAATTCCTAAATAATGAGAATTTCTAATCACCTAATGTTAATTAGGCTCCTCTTGTTTTTCCGAGGATTATTTTTCGTGCAATAACCTTGAAATTAACTTTTGATTCTTTCTTAATAACTATAATCATTCTGAAAAAAATGCTCCTGGACCATCCATAACATGAATTCATTCAAATTTAACAAACAATGGAGTCCTTGATTTTGAATTGCATTTCTTATTGATATTAGTTGTTGAATTCAGAAATAGGGAGTTCCTCCCATCATTTTTTGGATAGCAAGCCTCCTCTTTTGATTCCAAACACACTTTTTGATACATTTATCATAAAATATAACACATATGGCTAAACAGCCTAGTAAATTAATTGAATCAAAAACATGTATATACACCATAAAAACCCCAAATCTGTTTAAATCAATCATCCAAAGGTGCCATTAATCATGGCTTGCATTTCGCACAAATGTTAACTGGTTTAATTCCGAAATAATGAGATATTCTAATCACCTAATGTTAATTGTGCTTCTCCTGTTTTTACCATGACTATTATTTTTCATGCAATAACCTTGAAATTCACTTTTGAGTCTTTCTTAATAACTATAATCATTCTGAAAAAAATGCTCCCGGACGATCTATAAGATGAATTCATTCAATTTAACAAACAATGGAGTCCTTGATTTTGAATTGCATTTCTTATCGATATTAATTGTAGAATTGAAAAATAGAGAGTTCCTCCCATCATTTTTGGCTACCAAGCCTCCTATTTTGATTCCAAACACACTTTTTGATGCATTTAACATGAAATATATAACACATGTGGCTAAACAACCTAGTATATTAATTGAATCAAACAAGTATATACACCATTAAAACTCCAAATCTATTTAAATCAATCATCCAAAGGTGTCATTCATCATGGTTTGCATTTCGTACAAATGTTAACTCGTTTAATTCCTAAATAATGAGAATTTCTAATCACCTAATGTTAATTAGGCTCCTCTTGTTGCTCCGAGCATTATTTTTCATGCAATAACCTTGAAATTAACTTTTGATTCTTTCTTAATAACTATATTCATTATGAAAAAAATGCCCCTGGACCATCCATAAATGAATTCATTAAATTTAGCAAACAATGGAGTCCTTGATTTTGAATTGCATTTCTTATTGATATTAGTTGTTGAATTCAGAAATAGGGAGTTCCTTCCTACCATCATTTTTGGATAGCAAGCCTCCACTTTTGATTCCAAACACACTTTTTGATGCATTTAACACGAAAGATAACACATGTGGCTAAACAACCAAGTATATTAATTGAATCAAACAAGTATATACACCATTAAAACTCCAAATCTATTTAAATCCATCAGCCAAAGGTGTCATTCATCATGGTTTGCATTTCGTACAAATGTTAACTCGTTTAATTCCTAAATAATGAGAATTTCTAATCACCTAATGTTAATTAGTCTCCTCTTGTTGTTCCGAGGATTATTTTTCGTGCAATAAGCTTGAAATTAACTTTTGATTCTTTCTTAATAACTATAATCATTCTGAAAAAAAAAATGCTCCTGGACCATCCATAACATGAATTCATTCAATTTAACAAACAATGGAGTCCTTGATTTTGAATTGCATTTCTTATTGATATTAGTTGTTGAATTCAGAAATAGAGAGTTCCTACCATCATTTTTGGATAGCAAGCCTCCTCTTTTGATTCTGAAAGACACTTTTTGATACATTTATCATAAAATATAACACATATGGCTAAACAGCCTAGTAAATTAATTGAATCAAACATGTATATACACCAATAAAACCCCAAATCTGTTTAAATCAATCATCCAAAGGTGCCATTAATCATGGCTTGCATTTCGCACAAATGTTAACTGGTTTAATTCCGAAATAATGAGATTTTCTAATCACCTAATGTTAATTGTGCTTCTCCTGTTTTTACCATGACTATTTTTCATGCAATAACCTTGAAATTCACTTTTGAGTCTTTCTTAATAACTATAATCATTCTGAAAAAAAAGCTCTCGGACGATCTATAAGATGAATTCATTCAATTTAACAAACAATGGAGTCCTTGATTTTGAATTGCATTTCTTATCGATATTAATTGTAGAATTGAAAAATAGAGAGTTCCTCCCATCATTTTTGGCTACCAAGCCTCCTATTTTGATTCCAAACACACTTTTTGATGCATTTAACATGAAATATAACACATGTGGCTAAACAACCTAGTATATTAATTGAATCAAACAAGTATATACACCATTAAAACTCCAAATCTATTTAAATCAATCAGCCAAAGGTGTCATTCATCATGGTTTGCATTTCGTACAAATGTTAACTCGTTTAATTCCTAAATAATGAGAATTTCTAATCACCTAATGTTAATTAGGCTCCTCTTGTTGCTCCGAGCATTATTTTTCATGCAATAACCTTGAAATTAACTTTTGATTCTTTCTTAATAACTATATTCATTATGAAAAAAATGCCCCTGGACCATCCATAAATGAATTCATTAAATTTAGCAAACAATGGAGTCCTTGATTTTGAATTGCATTTCTTATTGATATTAGTTATTGAATTCAGAAATAGGGAGTTCCTACCATCATTTTTGGATAGCAAGCCTCCTCTTTTGATTCCAAACACACTTTTTGATGCATTTAACACGAAAGATAACACATGTGGCTAAACAACCGAGTATATTAATTGAATCAAACAAGTATATACACCATTAAAACTCCAAATCTATTTAAATCCATCAGCCAAAGGTGTCATTCATCATGGTTTGCATTTCGTACAAATGTTAACTCGTTTAATTCCTAAATAATGAGAATTTCTAATCACCTAATGTTAATTAGTCTCCTCTTGTTGTTCCGAGGATTATTTTTCGTGCAATAAGCTTGAAATTAACTTTTGATTCTTTCTTAATAACTATAATCATTCTGAAAAAAATGCTCCTGGACCATCCATAACATGAATTCATTCAATTTAACAAACAATGGAGTCCTTGATTTTGAATTGCATTTCTTATTGATATTAGTTGTTGAATTCAGAAATAGAGAGTTCCTACCATCATTTTTGGATAGCAAGCCTCCTCTTTTGATTCTGAAGACACTTTTTGATACATTTATCATAAAATATAACACATATGGCTAAACAGCCTAGTAAATTAATTGAATCAAACATGTATATACACCAATAAAACCCCAAATCTGTTTAAATCAATCATCCAAAGGTGCCATTAATCATGGCTTGCATTTCGCACAAATGTTAACTGGTTTAATTCCGAAATAATGAGATATTCTAATCACCTAATGTTAATTGTGCTTCTCCTGTTTTTACCATGACTATTTTTCATGCAATAACCTTGAAATTCACTTTTGAGTCTTTCTTAATAACTATAATCATTCTGAAAAAAATGCTCCCGGACGATCTATAAGATGAATTCATTCAATTTAACAAACAATGGAGTCCTTGATTTTGAATTGCATTTCTTATCGATATTAATTGTAGAATTGAAAAATAGAGAGTTCCTCCCATCATTTTTGGCTACCAAGCCTCCTATTTTGATTCCAAACACACTTTTTGATGCATTTAACATGAAATATAACACATGTGGCTAAACAACCTAGTATATTAATTGAATCAAACAAGTATATACACCATTAAAACTCCAAATCTATTTAAATCAATCAGTAAAAGGTGTCATTCATCATGGTTTGCATTTCGTACAAATGTTAACTCGTTTAATTCCTAAATAATGAGAATTTCTAATCACCTAATGTTAATTAAGCTCCTCTTGTTGCTCCGAGCATTATTTTTCATGCAATAACCTTGAAATTAACTTTTGATTCTTTCTTAATAACTATATTCATTATGAAAAAAATGACCTGGACCGTCCATAAATGAATTCATTAAATTTAGCAAACAATGGAGTCCTTGATTTTGAATTGCATTTCTTATTGATATTAGTTGTTGAATTCAGAAATAGGGAGTTCCTACCATCATTTTTGGATAGCAAGCCTCCTCTTTTGATTCCAAACACACTTTTTGATGCATTTAACTCAAAAGATAACACATGTGGCTAAACAACCGATTATATTAATTCAATCAAACAAGTATATACACCATTAAAACTCCAAATCTATTTAAATCCATCAGCCAAAGGTGTCATTCATCATGGTTTGCATTTCGTACAAATGTTAACTCGTTTAATTCCTAAATAATGAGAATTTCTAATCACCTAATGTTAATTAGGCTCCTCTTGTTGTTCCGAGGATTATTTTTCGTGCAATAACCTTGAAATTAACTTTTGATTCTTTCTTAATAACTATAATCATTCTGAAAAAAATGCTCCTGGACCATCCATAACATGAATTCATTCAATTTAACAAACAATGGAGTCCTTGATTTTGAATTGCATTTCTTATTGATATTTGTTGTTGAATTCAGAAATAGGGAGTTCCTACCATCATTTTCGGATAGCAATCCTCCTCTTTTGATTCTGAAGACACTTTTTGATACATTTATCATAAAATATAACACATATGGCTAAACAGCCTAGTAAATTAATTGAGTCAAACATGTATATACACTAATAAAACCCCAAATCTGTTTAAATCAATCATCCAAAGGTGCCATTAATCATGGCTTGCATTTCGCACAAATGTTAACTGGTTTAATTCCGAAATAATGAGATATTCTAATCACCTAATGTTAATTGTGCTTCTCCTGTTTTTACCATGACTATTTTTCATGCAATAACCTTGAAATTCACTTTTGAGTCTTTCTTAATAACTATAATCATTCTGAAAAAAATGCTCCCGGACGATCTATAAGATGAATTCATTCAATTTAACAAACAATGGAGTCCTTGATTTTGAATTGCATTTCTTATCGATATTAATTGTAGAATTGAAAAATAGAGAGTTCCTCCCATCATTTTTGGCTACCAAGCCTCCTATTTTGATTCCAAACACACTTTTTGATGCATTTAACATGAAATATAACACATGTGGCTAAACAACCTAGTATATTAATTGAATCAAACAAGTATATACACCATTAAAACTCCAAATCTATTTAAATCCATCAGCCAAAGGTGTCATTCATCATGGTTTGCATTTCGTACAAATGTTAACTCGTTTAATTCCTAAATAATGAGAATTTCTAATCACCTAATGTTAATTAGGCTCCTCTTGTTGTTTCGAGGATTATTTTTCATGCAATAACCTTGAAATTAACTTTTGATTCTTTCTTAATAACTATAATCATTCTGAAAAAAATGCTCCTGGACCATCCATAACATGAATTCATTCAATTTAACAAACAATGGAGTCCTTGATTTTGAATTGCATTTCTTATTGATATTAGTTGTTGAATTCAGAAATAGGGAGTTCCTACCATCATTTTTGGATAGCAAGCCTCCTCTTTTGATTCTGAAGACACTTTTTGATACATTTATCATAAAATATAACACATATGGCTAAACAGCCTAGTAAATTTATTGAAGCAAACATGTATATACACCAATAAAACCCCAAATCTGTTTAAATCAATCATCCAAAGGTGCCATTAATCATGGCTTGCATTTCGCACAAATGTTAACTGGTTTAATTCCGAAATAATGAGATATTCTAATCACCTAATGTTAATTGTGCTTCTCCTATTTTTACCATGACTATTTTTCATGCAATAACCTTGAAATTCACTTTTGAGTCTTTCTTAATAACTATAATCATTCTGAAAAAAATGCTCCCGGACGATCTATAAGATGAATTCATTCAATTTAACAAACAATGGAGTCCTTGATTTTGAATTGCATTTCTTATCGATATTAATTGTAGAATTGAAAAATAGAGAGTTCCTCCCATCATTTTTGGCTACCAAGCCTCCTATTTTGATTCCAAACACACTTTTTGATGCATTTAACATGAAATATAACATATGTGGCTAAACAACCTAGTATATTAATTGAATCAAACAAGTATATACACCATTAAAACTCCAAATCTATTTAAATCCATCAGCCAAAGGTGTCATTCATCATGGTTTGCATTTCGTACAAATGTTAACTCGTTTAATTCCTAAATAATGAGAATTTCTAATCACCTAATGTTAATTAGTCTCCTCTTGTTGTTCCGAGGATTATTTTTCGTGCAATAAGCTTGAAATTAACTTTTGATTCTTTCTTAATAACTATAATCATTCTGAAAAAAATTCTCCTGGACCATCCATAACATGAATTCATTCAATTTAACAAACAATGGAGTCCTTGATTTTGAATTGCATTTCTTATTGATATTAGTTGTTGAATTCAGAAATAGGGAGTTCCTACCATCATTTTTGGATAGCAAGCCTCCTCTTTTGATTCCAAACACACTTTTTGATGCATTTAACACAAAAGATAACACATGTGGCTAAACAACCGAGTATATTAATTGAATCAAACAAGTATATACACCATTAAAACTCCAAATCTATTTAAATCCATCAGCCAAAGGTGTCATTCATCATGGTTTGCATTTCGTACAAATGTTAACTCGTTTAATTCCTAAATAATGAGAATTTCTAATCACCTAATGTTAATTAGGCTCCTCTTGTTGTTCCGAGGATTATTTTTCGTGCAATAACCTTGAAATTAACTTTTGATTCTTTCTTAATAACTATAATCATTCTGAAAAAAAATGCTCCTGGACCATCCATAACATGAATTCATTCAATTTAACAAACAATGGAGTCCTTGATTTTGAATTGCATTTCTTATTGATATTAGTTGTTGAATTCAGAAATAGGGAGTTCCTACCATCATTTTTTGGATAGCAATCCTCCTCTTTTGATTCTGAAGACACACTTTTTGATACATTTATCATAAAATATAACACATATGGCTAAACAGCCTAGTAAATTAATTGAATCAAACATGTATATACACCAATAAAACCCCAAATCTGTTTAAATCAATCATCCAAAGGTGCCATTAATCATGGCTTGCATTTCGCACAAATGTTAACTGGTTTAAATTCCGAAATAATGAGATATTCTAATCACCTAATGTTAATTGTGCTTCTCCTGTTTTTACCATGACTATTTTTCATGCAATAACCTTGAAATTCACTTTTGAGTCTTTCTTAATAACTATAATCATTCTGAAAAAAATGCTCCCGGACGATCTATAAGATGAATTCATTCAATTTAACAAACAATGGAGTCCTTGATTTTGAATTGCATTTCTTATCGATATTAATTGTAGAATTGAAAAATAGAGAGTTCCTCCCATCATTTTTGGCTACCAAGCCTCCTATTTTGATTCCAAACACACTTTTTGATGCATTTAACATGAAATATAACACATGTGGCTAAACAACCTAGTATATTAATTGAATCAAACAAGTATATACACCATTAAAACTCCAAATCTATTTAAATCCATCAGCCAAAGGTGTCATTCATCATGGTTTGCATTTCGTACAAATGTTAACTCGTTTAATTCCTAAATAATGAGAATTTCTAATCACCTAATGTTAATTAGGCTCCTTTTGTTGTTCCGAGGATTATTTTTCATGCAATAACCTTGAAATTAACTTTTGATTCTTTCTTAATAACTATATTCATTATGAAAAAAAATGCCCCTGGACCATCCATAAAATGAATTCATTAAATTTAACAAACAATGGAGTCCTTGATTTTGAATTGCATTTCTTATTGATATTAGTTGTTGAATTCAGAAATAGGGAGTTCCTACCATCATTTTTGGATAGCAAGCCTCCTCTTTTGATTCCAAACACACTTTTTGATGCATTTAACACGAAAGATAACACATGTGGCTAAACAACCGAGTATATTAATTGAATCAAACAAGTATATACACCATTAAAACTCCAAATCTATTTAAATCCATCAGCCAAAGGTGTCATTCATCATGGTTTGCATTTCGTACAAATGTTAACTCGTTTAATTCCTAAATAATGAGAATTTCTAATCACCTAATGTTAATTAGGCTCCTCTTGTTGTTCCGAGGATTATTTTTCGTGCAATAACCTTGAAATTAACTTTTGATTCTTTCTTAATAACTATAATCATTCTGAAAAAAATGCTCCTGGACCATCCATAACATGAATTCATTCAATTTAACAAACAATGGAGTCCTTGATTTTGAATTGCATTTCTTATTGATATTAGTTGTTGAATTCAGAAATAGGGAGTTCCTACCATCATTTTTGGATAGCAAGCCTCCTCTTTTGATTCTGAAGACACTTTTTGATACATTTATCATAAAATATAACACATATGGCTAAACAGCCTAGTAAATTAATTGAATCAAACATGTATATACACTAATAAAACCCCAAATCTGTTTAAAATCAATCATCCAAAGGTGCCATTAATCATGGCTTGCATTTCGCACAAATGTTAACTGGTTTTAATTCCGAAATAATGAGATATTCTAATCACCTAATGTTAATTGTGCTTCTCCTGTTTTTACCATGACTATTTTTCATGCAATAACCTTGAAAATTCACTTTTGAGTCTTTCTTAATAACTATAATCATTCTGAAAAAAATGCTCCCCGGACGATCTATAAGATGAATTCATTCAATTTAACAAACAATGGAGTCCTTGATTTTGAATTGCATTTCTTATCGATATTAATTGTAGAATTGAAAAATAGAGAGTTCCTCCCATCATTTTTGGCTACCAAGCCTCCTATTTTGATTCCAAACACACTTTTTGATGCATTTAACATGAAATATAACACATGTGGCTAAACAACCTAGTATATTAATTGAATCAAACAAGTATATACACCATTAAAACTCCAAATCTATTTAAATCCATCAGCCAAAGGTGTCATTCATCATGGTTTGCATTTCGTACAAATGTTAACTCGTTTAATTCCTAAATAATGAGAATTTCTAATCACCTAATGTTAATTAGGCTCCTCTTGTTGTTCTGAGGATTATTTTTCATGCAATAACCTTGAAAATTAACTTTTGATTCTTTCTTAATAACTATATTCATTATGAAAAAAATGCCCCTGGACCATCCATAACATGAATTCATTCAATTTAACAAACAATGGAGTCCTTGATTTTGAATTGCATTTCTTATTGATATTAGTTGTTGAATTCAAAAATAGGGAGTTCCTACCATCATTTTTGGATAGCAAGCCTCCTCTTTTGATTCCAAACACACTTTTTGATACATTTATCATAAAATATAACACATATGGCTAAACAACCTAGTATATTAATTGAATCAAACAAGTGTATATACACCATTAAAACTCCAAATCTATTTAAATCCATCATCCAAAGGTGCCATTCATCATGGTTTGCATTTCGCACAAATGTTAACTCGTTTAAATTCCTAAATAATGAGACATTTCTAATCACCTAATGTTAATTAGGCTTCTCTTGTTTTTTACCATGACTATTTTTCATGCAATAACCTTGAAATTAACTTTTGATTCTTTCTTAATAACTATAATCATTCTGAAAAAAATGCTTGCCCTGGACATCTATAAGATGAATTCATTCAATTTAACAAACAATGGAGTCCTTGATTTTCAATTGCATTTCTTATCGATATTAATTGTAGAATTGAAAAATAGAGAGTTCCTCCCATCATTTTTGGCTACCAAGCCTCCTATTTTGATTCCAAACACACTTTTTTGATGCATTTAACATGAAATATAACACATGTGGCTAAACAACCTAGTATATTAATTGAATCAAACAAGTATATACACCATTAAAACTCCAAATCTATTTAAATCCATCAGCCAAAGGTGTCATTCATCATGGTTTGCATTTCGTACAAATGTTAACTCGTTTAATTCCTAAATAATGAGAATTTCTAATCACCTAATGTTAATTAGTCTCCTCTCTTGTTGTTCCGAGGATTATTTTTCGTGCAATAACCTTGAAATTAACTTTTGATTCTTTCTTAATAACTATAATCATTCTGAAAAAAAATCTCCTGGACCATCCATAACATGAATTCGTTCAATTTAACAAACAATGGAGTCCTTGATTTTGAATTGCATTTCTTATTGATATTAGTTGTTGAATTCAGAAATAGGGAGTTCCTACCATCATTTTTGGATAGCAAGCCTCCTCTTTTGATTCTGAAAGACACTTTTTGATACATTTATCATAAAATATAACACATATGGCTAAACAGCCTAGTAAATTAATTGAATCAAAACATGTATATACACCAATAAAACCCCAAATCTGTTTAAATCAATCATCCAAAGGTGCCATTAATCATGGCTTGCATTTCACACAAATGTTAACTGGTTTAATTCCGAAATAAATGAGATATTCTAATCACCTAATGTTAATTGTGCTTCTCTCCTGTTTTTACCATGACTATTTTTCATGCAATAACCTTGAAATTCACTTTTGAGTCTTTCTTTCTTAATAACTATAATCATTCTGAAAAAAAAATGCTCCCGGACGATCTATAAGATGAATTCATTCAATTTAACAAACAATGGAGTCCTTGATTTTGAATTGCATTTCTTTATCGATATTAATTGTAGAATTGAAAAAATAGAGAGTTCCTCCCATCATTTTTGGCTACCAAGCCTCCTATTTTGATTCCAAACACACATTTTGATGCATGTAACATGAAATGTAACATATGTGGCTAAACAACCTAGTATATTAATTGAATCAAACAAGTATATACACCATTAAAACTCCAAATCTATTTAAATTAATCAGTCAAAGGTGTCATTCATCATGGTTTGCATTTCGTACAAATGTTAACTCGTTTAATTCCTAAATAATGAGAATTTCTAATCACCTAATGTTAATTAGGCTCCTCTTGTTGCTCCGAGCATTATTTTTCATGCAATAAGCTTGAAATTAACTTTTGATTCTTTCTTAATAACTATATTCATTATGAAAAAAATGCCCCTGGACCGTCCATAAATGAATTCATTAAATTTAGCAAACAATGGAGTCCTTGATTTTGAATTGCATTTCTTATTGATATTAGTTGTTGAATTCAGAAATAGGGAGTTCCTACCATCATTTTTGGATAGCAAGCCTCCTCTTTTGATTCCAAACACACTTTTTGATGCATTTAACACAAAAGATAACACATGTGGCTAAACAACCGAGTATATTAATTGAATCAAACAAGTATATACACCATTAAAACTCCAAATCTATTTAAATCCATCAGCCAAAGGTGTCATTCATCATGGTTTGCATTTCGTACAAATGTTAACTCGTTTAATTCCTAAATAATGAGAATTTCTAATCACCTAATGTTAATTAGTCTCCTCTTGTTGTTCCGAGGATTATTTTTCGTGCAATAACCTTGAAATTAACTTTTGATTCTTTCTTAATAACTATAATCATTCTGAAAAAAATGCTCCTGGACCATCCATAACATGAATTCATTCAATTTAACAAACAATGGAGTCCTTGATTTTGAATTGCATTTCTTATTGATATTAGTTGTTGAATTCAGAAATAGGGAGTTCCTACCATCATTTTTGGATAGCAAGCCTCCTCTTTTGATTCTGAAGACACTTTTTGATACATTTATCATAAAATATAACACATATGGCTAAACAACATAGTAAATTAATTGAATGAAACATGTATATACACCAATAAAACCCCAAATCTGTTTAAATCAATCATCCAAAGGTGCCATTAATCATGGCTTGCATTTTGCACAAATGTTAACTGTTTTTAATTCCGAAATAATGAGATATTCTAATCACCTAATGTTAATTGTGCTTCTTCTCTGTTTTTTACCATGACTATTTTTCATGCAATAACCTTGAAATTCACTTTTGAGTCTTTCTTAATAACTATAATGATTCTGAAAAAAATGCTCCCGGATGATCTATACGATGAATTCATTCAATTTAACAAACAATGGAGTCCTTGATTTTCAATTGCATTTCTTATCGATATTAATTGTAGAATTGAAAAATAGAGAGTTCCTCCCATCATTTTTGGCTACCAAGCCTCCTATTTTGATTCCAAACACACTTTTTGATGCATTTAACATGAAATATAACATATGTGGCTAAACAACCTAGTATATTAATTGAATCAAACAAGTATATACACCATTAAAACTCCAAATCTATTTAAATTCATCAGCCAAAGGTGTCATTCATCATGGTTTGCATTTCGTACAAATGTTAACTCGTTTAATTCCTAAATAATGAGAATTTCTAATCACCTAATGTTAATTAGGCTCCTCTTGTTGCTCCGAGCATTTTTTTTCATGCAATAACCTTGAAATTAACTTTTGATTCTTTTTTAATAACTATATTCATTATGAAAAAAAATGCCCCTGGACCATCCATAAATGAATTCATTAAATTTAGCAAACAATGGAGTCCTTGATTTTGAATTGCATTTCTTATTGATATTAGTTGTTGAATTCAGAAATAGGGAGTTCCTACCATCATTTTTGGATAGCAAGCCTCCTCTTTTGATTCCAAACACACTTTTTGATGCATTTAACACGAAAGATAACACATGTTGCTAAACAACCGAGTATATTAATTGAATCAAACAAGTATATACACCAATAAAACCCCAAATCTGTTTAAATCAATCATCCAACGGTGCCCTTAATCATGGCTTGCATTTCGCACAAATGTTAACTAGTTTAATTCCTAACTAATGGGACATGCTAATCACCTAATGTTAATTAGGCTTCTCTTATTTTTACCATGACTATTTTTCATGCAATAACTTTGAAATTAACTTTCGAGTCTTTTTGAATAACTATAATCATTCTGAAAAAAATGCTCCCGGACGATCTATAAGATCAATTCATTCAATTTAACAAATAATGGAGTCCTTGATTTTGAATTGCATTTCTTATCGATATTAATTGTAGAATTGCAAAATAGAAAGTTCCTCCCATCATTTTTCGCTACCAAGCCTCCTATTTTGATTCCAAACACACTTTTTGATGCATTTAACATGAAATATAACACATGTAGCAAAACAACCTAGTATATTAATTAAATCAAACAAGTATATACACCATTAAAACTCCAAATCTATTTAAATCCATCAGCCAAAGTTGTCATTCCTCATGGTTTGCATTTCGTACAAATGTTAACTCGTTTAATTCCTAAATAATGAGAATTTCTAATCACCTAATGTTAATTAGGCTCCTCTTTTTGTTCCGAGGATTATTTTTCATGCAATAAGCTTGAAATTAACTTTTGATTCTTTCTTAATAACTATATTCATTATGAAAAAACTACCCCTAGACCATCCATAACATGAATTCATTAAATTTAACAAACAATAGTGTCCTTGATTTTGAATTGCATTTCTTACTGATATTAGTTGCTAAATTCAAAAATACAGTTCCTCCCATCATTTTTGGCTAGCAAGCCTCCTCTTTTGATTCCAAACACACTTTTTGATGTATTTAACACGAATGATAGCACATGTGGCTAAACAACCAAGTATATTAATTGAATCAAACAAGTATATACACCATTAAAACTCCAAATCTATTTAAATCCATCAGCCAATGGTGTCATTCATCATGGTTTGCATTTCGTACAAATGTTAACTCGTTTAATTCCTAAATAATGAGAATTTCTAATCACCTAATGTTAATTAGGCTCCTCTTGTTGTTCCGAGGATTATTTTTCGTGCAATAACCTTGAAATTAACTTTTGATTCTTTCTTAATAACTATAATCATTCTGAAAAAAATGCCCCTGGACCATCCATAACATGAATTCATTCAATTTAACAAACAATGGAGTCCTTGATTTTGACTTGCATTTGTTATTGATATTAGTTGTTGAATTTAAAAATAGGGAGTTCTTACCATCATTTTTGGATAGCAAGCCTCCTCTTTTGATTCTGAAGACACTTTTTGATACATTTATCATAAAATATAACACATATGGCTAAACAACCTAGTATATCAATTGAATGAAACAAGTATATACACCGATAAAACTGCAAATCTATTTAAATCAATCATCCAAAGGTGCCATTAAGCTTGGCTTGAATTTCGCACAAATGTTAACTAGTTTAATTCCTAAATAATGGGACATTCTAATCACCTAATGTTAATTAGGCTTCTCTTGGTTTTACCATGACTATTTTTCATGCAATAACCTTGAAATTAACATTCGGGTCTTTCTTAATAACTATAATCATTCTGAAAAAAATGCTCCCGGACAATCTATAAGATGAATTCATTCAATTTAACAAACAATGGAGTCCTTCATTTTGAATTGCATTTCTTATCGATATTAATTGTAGAATTGAAAAATAGAGAGTTCCTGCCATCATTTTTGGCTACCAAGCCTCCTATTTTGATTCCAAACACACTTTTTGATGCATATAACATGAAATATAACACATGTGGCTAAACAACCGAGTATATTAATTGAATCAAACAAGTAGATACACCATTAAAACTCCAAATCTATTTAAATCCATCAGCCAAAGGTGTCATTCATTATGGTTTGCATTTCGTACAAATGTTAACTCGTTTAATTCCTAAATAATGAGAATTTCTAATCACCTAATGTTAATTAGACTCCTCTTGTTGTTCCGAGGATTATTTTTCGTGCAATAACCTTGAAATTAACTTTTGATTCTTTCTTAATAACTATATTCATTATGAAAAAACTACCCCTGGACCATCCATAACATGAATTCATTCAATTTAACAAACAATAGTGTCCTTGATTTTGAATTGCATTTTTTATTGATATTAGTTGCTGAATTCAGAAATAGAGAGTTCCTCCCATCATTTTTGGCTAGCAAGCCTCCTCTTTTTATTCCAAACTCACTTTTTGATGCATTTAACACGAAAGATAACACATATGGCTAAACAACCGAGTATATTAATTGAATCAAACAAGTATATACACCATTAAAACTCCAAATCTATTTAAATCCATCAGCCAAAGGTGTCATTCATCATGGTTTGCATTTCGTACAAATGTTAACTCGTTTAATTCCTAAATAATGAGAATTTCTAATCACCTAATGTTAATTGGGCTCCTCTTGTTGTTCCGAGGATTATTTTTCGTGCAATAACCTTGAAATTAACTTTTGATTCTTTCTTAATAACTATAATCATTCTGAAAAAAATGCCCCTGGACCATCCATAACATGAATTCATTCAATTTAACAAACAATGGAGTCCTTGATTTTGAATTGCATTTCATATTGATATTAGTTGTTGAATTCAGAAATAGGGAGTTCCTACCATCATTCTTGGCTAGCAAGCCTCCTCTTTTCATTCTAAAGGCACTTTTTGATACATTTATCATAAAATATAACAAATACTGCTAAACAGCCTAGTATATTAATTGAATCAAACATGTATATACACCAATAAAACCCGAAATCTATTTAAATCAATCATCCAAAGGTGCCATTAATCATGGCCTGCATTTCGCACAAATGTTAACTGGTTTAATTCCTAAATAATGAGATATTCTAATCACCTAATGGTAATTATGCTTCTCTTGTTTTTACCATGACTATTTTTCATGCAATAACCTTGAAATTAACTTTTGAGTCTTTCTTAACAACTATAAACATTCTGAAAAAAATGCTCCCGGACGATCTATAAGGTGAATTCATTCAAATTAACAAACAATGAAGTCCTTGATTTTGAATTGCATTTCTTATCGATATTAATTGTAGAATTGAAAAATAGAGAGTTCCTCCCAAAATTTTTTGCTACCAAGCCTCCTTTTTTCATTCCAAACACACTTTTTGATGCATTTAACATGAAATATAACACATGTGGCTAAACAACCGAGTATATTAATTGAATCAAACAAGTATATACACCATTAAAATTCCAAATCTATTTAAATTCATCAGCCAAAGGTGTCATTCATCATGGCTTGCATTTCTTACAAATATTAACACGTTTAATTCCTAAATAATGAGAATTTCTAATCACCTAATGTTAATTAGGCTCCTGTTGTTATTCCGAGGATTATTTTTGATGCAATAACCTTGAAATTAACTTTTGATTCTTTCTTAATAACTATATTCATTATGAAAAAACTACCCCTGGACCATCCATAACATGAATTCATTCAATTTAACAAACAATAGTGTCCTTGATTTTGAATTGCATTTCTTATTGATATTAGTTGCTGAATTCAGAAATAGAGAGTTCCTCCCATCATTTTTGGCTACCAAGCCTCCACTTTTGATTCCAAACACAATTTTTGATGCATTTAACACGAAAGATAACACATGTGGCTAAACAACCGAGTATATTTATTGAATCAAACAAGTATAAACACCATTAAAACTCCAAATCTATTTAAATCCATCAGCCAAAGGTGTCATTCATCATGGTTTGCATTTCGTACAAATGTTAACTCGTTTAATTCCTAAATAATGAGAATTTCTAATCACCTAATGTTAATTAGGCTCCTCTTGTTGTTCCGAGGATTATTTTTCATGCAATAACCTTGAAATTAACTTTTGGGTCTTTCTTAATAACTATAATCATTCTGAAAAAAATGCTCCCGGACGATCTATAATATGAATTGATTCAATTTAACAAACAATGGAGTCCTTGATTTTGAATTGCATTTCTTATCGATATTAATTGTAGACTTGATAAATAGAGAGTTCCTCCCATAATTTTTGGCTACCAAGCCTCCTATTTTGATTCCAAACACACTTTTTGATGCATTTAACATGAAATATAACCCATGTGGTAAACAACCGAGTATATTAATTGAATCAAACAAGTATATACACCATTAAAACTCCAAATCTATTTAAATCCTTCAGCCAAAGGTGTCATTCATCATGGTTTGCATTTCGTACAAATGTTAACTCGTTTAATTCCTAAATAATGAGAATTTCTAATCACCTAATGTTAATTAGGCTCCTCTTGTTGTTCCGAGGATTATTTTTCGTGTAATAACCTTGAAATTAACTTTTGATTCTTTCTTAATAACTATAATCATTCTGAAAAAAATGCCCCTGGACCACCCATAACATGAATTCATTCAATTTAACAAACAATGGAGTCCTTGATTTTGAATTGCATTTCTTATTGATATTAGTTGTTGAATTCAGAAATAGGGAGTTCCTACCATCATTCTTGGATAGCAAGCCTCCTCTTTTGATTCTGAAGGCACTTTTTGATACATTTATCATAAAATATAACAAATATGGCTAAACAGCCTAGTATATTAATTGAATCAAACATGTATATACACCAATAAAACCCCAAATCTATTTAAATCAATCATCCAAAGGTGCCATTAATCATGGCTTGCATTTTGTACAAATGTTAACTGGTTTAATTCCTAAATAATGAGATATTCTAATCACCTAATGTTAATTAGGCTTCTCTTGTTTTTACCATGACTATTTTTCATGCAATAACCTTCAAATTAACTTTTGAGTCTTTCTTAATAACTATAATCATTCTGAAAAAAATGCTCGCGGACTATCTAGAAGGTGAATTCATTCAATTTAACAAACAATGAAGTCCTTGATTTTGAATTGCATTTCTTATCGATATTACTTGTAGAATTGAAAAATAGAGAGTTCCTCCGATAAGTTTTGGCTACCAAGCCTCCTATTTTGATTCCAAACACACTTTTTGATGCATTTAACATGAAATATAACACATGTGGCTAAACAACCAAGTATATTAATTGAATCAAACAAGTATATACACCATTAAAACTCCAAATCTATTTAAATCCATCAGCCAAAGGTGTCATTCATCATGGTTTGCATTTCGTACAAATGTTAACTCGTTTAATTCCTAAATAATGAGAATTTCTAATCACCTAATGTTAACTAGGCTCCTGTTGTTGTTCCGAGGATTCTTTTTGATGCAATAACCTTGAAATTAACTTTTGATTCTTTCTTAATAACTATATTCATTATGAAAAAACTACCATGAATTCATTCAATTTAACAAACAATGGAGTCCTTGATTTTGAATTGCATTTCTTATTGATATTAGTTGTTGAATTCAGAAATAGGGAGTTCCTACCATCATTCTTGGATAGCAAGCCTCCTCTTTTGATTCTGAAGGCACTTTTTGATACATTTATCATAAAATATAACAAATATGGCTAAACAGCCTAGTATATTAATTGAATCAAACATGTATATACACCAATAAAACCCCAAATCTATTTAAATCAATCATCCAAAGGTGCCATTAATCATGGCTTGCATTTCGTACAAATGTTAACTGGTTTAATTCCTAAATAATGAGATATTCTAATCACCTAATGTTAATTAGGCTTCTCTTGTTTTTACCATGACTATTTTTCATGCAATAACCTTCAAATTAACTTTTGAGTCTTTCTTAATAACTATAATCATTCTGAAAAAAATGCTCGCGGACTATCTAGAAGGTGAATTCATTCAATTTAACAAACAATGAAGTCCTTGATTTTGAATTGCATTTCTTATCGATATTACTTGTAGAATTGAAAAATAGAGAGTTCCTCCGATAATTTTTGGCTACCAAGCCTCCTATTTTGATTCCAAACACACTTTTTGATGCATTTAACATAAAATATAACACATGTGGCTCAACAACCGAGTATATTAATTGAATCAAACAAGTATATACACCATTAAAACTCCAAATCTATTTAAATCCGTCAGCCAAAGGTGTCGTTCATCATGGTTTGCATTTCGTACAAATGTTAACTCGTTTAATTCCTAAATAGTGAGAATTTCTAATCACCTAATGTTAATTAGGCTCCTCTTGTTGTTCCGATGATTATTTTTCCTGCAATAACCTTGAAATTAACTTTTGATTCTTTCTTAATAACTATATTCATTATGATAAAACTACCCCTAGACCATCCATAACATGAATTCATTCAATTTAACAAACAATAGTGTCCTTGATTTTGAATTGCATTTCTTATTGATATTAGTTGCTGAATTCAGAAATAGAGAGTTCCCCCCATCATTTTTGGCTAGCAAGCCTCCTCTTTTGATTCTGAACACACTTTTTGATGCACTTAACACGAAAGATAACACATGTGGCTAAACAACCGAGTATATTAATTGAATCAAACAAGTATATACACCATTAAAACTCCAAATCTATTTAAATGCATCAGCGAAAGGTGTCATTCATCATGGTTTGCATTTCGTACAAAAGTTAACTCGTTTAATTCCTAAATAATGAGAATTTCTAATCACCTAATGTTAATTAGGCTCCTCTTGTTGTTTCGACGATTATTTTTCATGCAATAACCTTGAAATTAACTTTTGGGTCTTTCTTAATAACTATAATCATTCTGAAATAAATGCTCCCGGACGATCTATAAGATGAATTCATTCAATCTAACAAACAATGGAGTCCTTGATTTTGAATTGGATTTCTTCTCGATATTAATTGTAGAATTGAAAAATAGAGAGTTCCTCCCATAATTTTTGGCTACCAAGCCTGCTATTTTGATTCCAAACACACTTTTTGATGCATTTAACATGAAATATAACACATGTGGCTAAACAACCGAGTATATTAATTGAGTCAAACAAGTATATACACCATTAAAACTCCAAATCTATTTAAATCCGTCAGCGAAAGGTGTCATTCATCATGGTTTGCATTTCGTACAAATGTTAACTCGTTTAATTCCTAAATAATGAGAATTTCTAATCACCTAATGTTAATTAGGCTCCTCTTGTTGTTTCGAGGATTGTTTTTCATGCAATAACCTTGAAATTAACTCTTGATTCTTTCTTAATAACGGTATTCATTATGAAAAAACTACCCCTGGACCATCTATAACATGAATTCATTCAATTTAACAAACAATAGTGTCCTTGATTTTGAATTACATTTCTTACTGATATTAGTTGCTGAATTCAGAAATAGAGAGTTCCTCCCATATTTTTTGGCTAGCAAGCCTCCTCTTTTGATTCTAAACACACTTTTTGATGCATTTAACACGAAAGATAACACATGCGGCTAAACAACCGAGTATATTAATTGAATCAAACAAGTATATACACCATTAAAACTCCAAATCTATTGAAATCCATCAGCCAAAGGTGTCATTCATCATGGTTTGCATTTCGTACAAATGTTAACTCGTTTAATTCCTAAATAATGAGAATTTCTAATCACCTAATGTTAATTAGGCTCCTGTTGTTGTTCCGAGGATTATTTGTCGTGCAATAACCTTGAAATTAACTTTTGATTCTTTCTTAATAACTATAATCATTCTGAAATAAATGCCCCAGGGCCATCCGTAACATGAATTCATTCAATTTAACAAACAATGGAGTCCTTGATTTTGAATTGCATTTCTTATTGATATTAGTTGTTTAATTCAGAAATAGGGAGTTCCTACCATCATTTTTGGATAGCAAGCCTCCTCTTTTGATTCCGAAGACACTTTTTGAGATATTTATCATAAAATATAACACATATGGCTAAATAGCCTAGTATATTAATTGAATCAAACATGTATATACACCAATAAAACCCCAAATCTATTTAAATCAATCATCCAAAGGTGCCATTAATCATGGCTTTCATTTCGCACAAATGTTAACTGGTTTGATTCCTAATAATGAGATATTCTAATCACCTAATGTTAATTATGCTTCTCTTGTTTTTACCATGACTATTTTTCATGCAATAAACTTGAAATTAACTTTTGAGTCTTTCTTAATAACTATAATCATTCTGAAAAAAATGCTCCCGGATGATCTATAAGATGAATTCATTCAATTTAACAAACAATGGAGTCCTTGATTTTGAATTGCATTTCTTACTGATATTAGTTGTTGAATTCAGAAATAGGGAGTTCCTACCATCATTCTTGGATAGCAAGCCTCCTCTTTTGATTCCGAAAACACTTTTTAATACATTTATCATAAAATATAACACATATGGCTAAACAGCCTAGTATATTAATTGAATCAAACATGTATATACACCAATAAAACCGCAAATCTATTGAAATCAATCATCCAAAGGTGCCATTAATCATGACTTGCATTTTGCACAAATGTTAACAGGTTCAATTCCTAAATAATGAGATATTCTAATCACCTAATGTTAATTATGCTTCTCTTGTTTTTACCATGACTATTTTTCAGGCAATAACCTTGAAATTAACTTTTGATTCTTTCTTAATAACTATAATCATTCTGAAAAAAATGGTCCCGGACGATCTATAAGATGAATTCATTCAATCTAACAAACAATGGAGTCCTTGATTGTGAATTGCATTTCTTCTTGATATTAATTGTAGAATTGAAAAATAAAGAGTTCCTCCCATAATTTTTGGCTACCAAGCCTCCTATTTTGATTCCAAACACACTTTTTGATGCATTTAACATGAAATATAACACATGTGGCTAAACAACCGAGTATATTAATTGAATCAAACAAGTATATACACCATTAAATCTCCAAATCTATTTAAATCCGTCAGCCAAAGGTGTCATTCATCATGGTTTGCATTTCGTACAAATGTTAACTCGTTTAATTCCTAAATAGTGAGAATTTCTAATCACCTAATGTTAATTAGGCTCTTGTTGCTCCGAGCATTATTTTTCATGCAATAACGTTGAAATTAACTTTTGATTCTTTCTTAATAACTATATTCATTATGAAAAAACTACCCCTGGACCATCCATAACATGAATTCATTCAATTTAACAAACAATAGTGTCCTTGATTTTGAATTGCATTTGATATTATTGATATTAGTTGCTGAAGTTCCCCCCATCATTTTTTGGCTAGAGCCTCCTCTTTTGATTCTGAACCATTTTAATTTTAACACGAAAGATAATACAAGCTAAACCTCCAAGTTTGATTTGAAACAAGTATATACACTTTTTAACTCCAAATATTTAAACATCAGCAAAAGGTGTCATAATACATTAAATTTTGCTAAACAACAAAAGTTAACTCGATTAATTACTAAATAATGAGAATTTTCTAATCACCTAATGTTAATTAATTAAATTGTTGTTCGAGGATTGTGTTTCATGCAATAACCTTGAAATTAACTCTTGATTCTTTCTTAATAACTATATTCATTATGAAAAAACTACACCTGGACCATCTATAACATGAATTCATTCAATTTAACAAACAATACACATGTGGCTAAACAACCGAGTATATTAATTGAATCAAACAAGTATATACACCATTAAAACTCCAAATCTATTTCAATCTGTGAGCCAAAGGTGTCGTTCATCATGGTTTGCATTTCGTACAAATGTTAACTCATTTAATTCCTAAATAATGAGAATTTCTAATCACCTAATGTTAATTAGGCTCCTCTTGTTGTTCCGAGGATTGTTTTTCATGCAATAACCTTGAAATTAACTCTTGATTCTTTCTTAATAACTATATTCATTATGAAAAAACTACACCTGGACCATCTATAACATGAATTCATTCAATTTAACAAACAATAGTGTCCTTGATTTTGAATTACATTTCTTACTGATATTAGTTGCTGAATTCAGAAATAGAGAGTTCCTCCCATATTTTTTGGCTAGCAAGCCTCCTCTTTTGATTCTAAACACACTTTTTGATGCATTTAACACGAAAGATAACACATGTGGCTAAACAACCGAGTATATTAATTGAATCAAACAAGTATATACACCATTAAAACTCCAAATCTATTTAAATCCGTCAGCCAAAGGTGTCATTCATCATGGTTTGCATTTCGTACAAATGTTAACTCGTTTAATTCCTAAATAGTGAGAATTTCTAATCACCTAATGTTAATTAGGCTCCTCTTGTTGCTCCGAGCATTATTTTTCATGCAATAACGTTGAAATTAACTTTTGATTCTTCCTTAATAACAATATTCATTATGAAAAAACTACCCCTGGACCATCCATAACATGAATTCATTCAATTTAACAAACAATATTGTCCTTGATTTTGAATTGCATTTCTTATTGATATTAGTTGCTGAATTCAGAAATAGTGAGTTCCCCCCATCATTTTTGGCTAGCAAACCTCCTCTTTTGATTCTGAACACACTTTTTGATGCATTGAACACGAAAGATAACACATGTGGCTAAACAACCGAGTATATTAATTGAATCAAACAAGTATATACACCATTAAAACTCCAAATCTATTTCAATCTGTGAGCCAAAGGTGTCGTTCATCATGGTTTGCATTTCGTACAAATGTTAACTCATTTAATTCCTAAATAATGAGAATTTCTAATCGCCTAATGTTAATTAGGCTCCTCTTGTTGTTCCGAGGATTGTTTTTCATGCAATAACCTTGAAATTAACTCTTGATTCTTTCTTAATAACTATATTCATTATGAAAAAACTACACCTGGACCATCTATAACATGAATTCATTCAATTTAACAAACAATAGTGTCCTTGATTTTGAATTACATTTCTTACTGATATTAGTTGCTGAATTCAGAAATAGAGAGTTCCTCCCATATTTTTTTGGCTAGCAAGCCTCCTCTTTTGATTTCAAAAAACACACTTTTTGATGCATTTAACACGAAAGATAACACATGTGGTTAAAACAACCGAGTATATTAATTGAATCAAACAAGTATATACAGCATTAAAACTCCAAATCTATTTAAATCCGTCAGCCAAAGGTGTCATTCATCATGGTTTGCATTTCGTACAAATGTTAACTCGTTTAATTCCTAAATAGTGAGAATTTCTAATCACCTAATGTTAATTAGGCTCCTCTTGTTGCTCCGAGCATTATTTTTCATGCAATAACGTTGAAATTAACTTTTGATTCTTCCTTAATAACAATATTCATTATGAAAAAACTACCCCTGGACCATCCATAACATGAATTCATTCAATTTAACAAACAATAGTGTCCTTGATTTTGAATTGCATTTCTTATTGATATTAGTTGCTGAATTCAGAAATAGAGAGTTCCCCCCATCATTTTTGGCTAACAAACCTCCTCTTTTGATTCTGAACACACTTTTTGATGCATTGAACACGAAAGATAACACATGTGGCTAAACAACAGAGTATATTAATTGAATCAAACAAGTATATACACCATTAAAACTCCAAATCTATTTCAATCCGTCAGCCAAAGGTGTCGTTCATCATGGTTTGCATTTCATACAAATGTTAACTCGTTTAATTCCTAAATAATGAGAATTTCTAATCACCTAATGTTAATTAGGCTCCTCTTGTTGTTCCGAGGATTGTTTTTCATGCAATAACCTTGAAATTAACTCTTGATTCTTTCTTAATAACTATATTCATTATGAAAAAACTACCCCTGGACCATCTATAACATGAATTCATTCAATTTAACAAACAATAGTGTCCTTGATTTTGAATTACATTTCTTACTGATATTAGTTGCTGAATTCAGAAATAGAGAGTTCCGCCCATATTTTTTGGCTAGCAAGCCTCCTCTTTTGATTCTAAACACACTTTTTGATGCATTTAACACGAAAGATAACACATGTGGCTAAACAACCAAGTATATTAATTGAATCAAACAAGTATATTCACCATTAAAACTCCAAATCTATTTAAATCCATCAGCCAAAGGTGTCATTCATCATGGTTTGCATTTCGTTTAATTCCTAAATAATGTTAACTCGTACGAATGTTAATTAGGCTCCTTTGTTTGTTTTTTTCATGCAATAACCTTGAAATTAACTCTTGATTCTTTCTTAATAACTATATTCATTATGAAAAAAAACTACCCCTGGAGCATCTATAACATGAATTCATTCAATTTAACAAACAATAGTGTCCTTGATTTTGAATTACATTTCTTACTGATATTAGTTGCTGAATTTAGAAATAGAGAGTTCCTCCCATATATTTTTTGGCTAGCAAGCGTCCTCTTTTGATTCTAAACACACTTTTTGATGCATTTAACACGAAAGATAACACATGTGGCTAAACAACCGAGTATATTAATTGAATCAAACAAGTATATACACCATTAAAACTCCAAATCTATTTAAATCCGTGAGCCAAAGGTGTCGTTCATCATGGTTTGCATTTCGTACAAAATGTTAACTCGTTTAATTCGTAAATAGTGAGAATTTCTAATCACCTAATGTTAATTAGGCTCCTCTTGTTGTTCCAAGGATTATTTTTCATGCAATAACCTTAAAATTAACTTTTGATTCTTTCTTAATATCTATATTCATTATGAAAAAACTACCCCTGGACCATCCATAACATGAATTCATTCAATTTAACAAACAATGGAGTCCTTGATTTTGAATTGCATTTCTTATTGATATTAGTTGTTGAATTCAGAAATAGGGAGTTCCTACCATCATTTTTGGATAGCAAGCCTCCTCTTTTGATTCCAAACACACTTTTAGATACATTTATCATAAAATATAACACATATCGCTAAACAGCCTATTATATTAATTGAATCAAACATGTATATACACCAATAAAACTCCAAATCTATTTAAATCATTCATCCAATGGTGCCATTAATCATGGCTTGCATTTTGCACAAATGTTAACTGGTTTAATTTCTAAATAATGAGATATTCTAATCACCTAATGTTAATTATGCTTCTCTTGTTTTTACCATGACTATTTTTCATGCAATAACCTTGAAATTAACTTTTGATTCTTTCTTAATAACTATATTCATTATGAAAAAACTACCCCTGGACCATCCATAACATGAATTCATTCAATTTAACAAACAATGGAGTCCTTGATTTTGAATTGCATTTCTTATTGATATTAGTTGTTGAATTGAGAAATAGGGAGTTCCTACCATCATTTTTGGATAGCAAGCCTCCTCTTTTGATTCCAAACACACTTTTTGATACATTTATCATAAAATATAACACATATGGCTAAACAACCTATTATATTAATTGAATCAAACATGTATATACACCAATAAAACCGCAAATCTATTTAAATCAATCATCCAAATGTTCCATTAATCATGGCTTGCATTTTGCACAAATGTTAACTAGTTTAATTTCTAAATAATGAGATATTCTAATCACCTAATGTTAATTATGCTTCTCTTGTTTTTACCATGACTATTTTTCAGGCAATAACCTTGAAATTAACTTTTGATTCTTTCTTAATAACTATAATCATTCTGAAATAAATGCTCCCGGACGATCTATAAGATGAATTCATTCAATCTAAGAAACAATGGAGTCCTTGATTGTGAATTGCATTTCTTCTTGATATTAATTGTAGAATTGAAACATAAAGAGTTCCTCCCATAATTTTTGGCTACCAAGCCTCCTATTTTGATTCCAAACACACTTTTTGAGGCATTTAACATGAAATATAACACATGTGGCTAAACAACCGAGTATATTAATTGAATCAAACAAGTATATACACCATTAAAACTCCAAATCTATTTAAATCCGTCAGCCAAAGGTGTCATTTATCATGGTTTGCATTTCGTACAAATGTTAACTAGTTTAATTCCTAAATAGTGAGAATTTCTAATCACCTAATGTTAATTAGGCTCTTGTTGCTCCGAGCATTATTTTTCATGCAATAACGTTGAAATTAACTTTTGATTTTTTCTTAATAACTATATTCATTATGAAAAAACTACCCCTGGACCATCCATAACATGAATTCATTCAATTTAACAAACAATAGTGTCCTTGATTTTGAATTGCATTTCTTATTTATATTAGTTGCTGAATTCAGAAATAGAGAGTTCCCCCCATCATTTTTGGCTAGCAAGCCTCCTCTTTTGATTCTGAACACCCTTTTTGATGCATTTAACACGAAAGATAACACATGTGGCTAAACAACCGAGTATATTAATTGAATCAAACAAGTATATACACCATTAAAACTCCAAATCTATTTAAATGCATCAGCAAAAGGTGTCATTCATCATGGTTTGCATTTCGTACAAATGTTAACTCGTTTAATTCCTAAATAATGAGAATTTCTAATCACCTAATGTTAATTAGGCTCCTCTTATTGTTCCGAGGATTGTTTTTCATGCAATAACCTTGAAATTAACTCTTGATTCTTTCTTAATAACTATATTCATTATGAAAAAACTACCCCTGGAGCATCTATAACATGAATTCATTCAATTTAACAAACAATAGTGTCCTTGATTTTGAATTACATTTCTTACTGATATTAGTTGCTGAATTTAGAAATAGAGAGTTCCTCCCATATTTTTTGGCTAGCAAGCGTCCTCTTTTGATTCTAAACACACTTTTTGATGCATTTAACACGAAAGATAACACATGTGGCTAAACAACCGAGTATATTAATTGAATCAAACAAGTATATACACCATTAAAACTCCAAATCTATTTAAATCCGTGAGCCAAAGGTGTCGTTCATCATGGTTTGCATTTCGTACAAATGTTAACTCGTTTAATTCGTAAATAGTGAGAATTTCTAATCACCTAATGTTAATTAGGCTCCTCTTGTTGTTCCAAGGATTATTTTTCATGCAATAACCTTAAAATTAACTTTTGATTCTTTCTTAATATCTATATTCATTATGAAAAAACTACCCCTGGACCATCCATAACATGAATTCATTCAATTTAACAAACAATGGAGTCCTTGATTTTGAATTGCATTTCTTATTGATATTAGTTGTTGAATTCAGAAATAGGGAGTTCCTACCATCATTTTTGGATAGCAAGCCTCCTCTTTTGATTCCAAACACACTTTTAGATACATTTATCATAAAATATAACACATATCGCTAAACAGCCTATTATATTAAATGAATCAAACATGTATATACACCAATAAAATACCAAATCTATTTAAATCAATCATCCAATGGTGCCATTAATCATGGCTTGCATTTTGCACAAATGTTCACTGGTTTAATTTCTAAATAATGAGATATTCTAATCACCTAATGTTAATTATGCTTCTCTTATTTTTACAATGACTATTTTTCATGCAATAACCTTAAAATTAACTTTTGATTCTTTCTTAATATCTATATTCATTATGAAAAAACTACCCCTGGACCATCCATAACATGAATTCATTCAATTTAACAAACAATGGAGTCCTTGATTTTGAATTGCATTTCTTATTGATATTAGTTGTTGAATTGAGAAATAGGGAGTTCCTTCGATAATTTTTGGATAGCAAGCCTCCTCTTTTGATTCCAAACACACTTTTAGATACATTTATCATAAAATATAACATATATCGCTAAACAGCATATTATATTAAATGAATCAAACATTTATATACACCAATAAAACACCAAATCTATTTAAATCAATCATCCAATGGTGCCATTAATTATGGCTTGCATTTTGCACAAATGTTCACTGGTTTAATTTCTAAATAATGAGATATTCTAATCACCTAACGTTAATTATGCTTCTCTTGTTTTTACCATGACTATTTTTCATGCAATAACCTTGAAATTAACTTTTGATTCTTTCTTAATAATTATATTCATTATGAAAAAACTACCCCTGGACCATCCATAACATCAATTCATTCAATTTAACAAACAATGGAGTCCTTGATTTTGAATTGCATTTCTTATTGATATTAGTTGTTGAATTGAGAAATAGGGAGTTCCTTCGATAATTTTTGGATAGCAAGCCTCCTCTTTTGATTCCAAACACACTTTTTGATACATTTATCATAAAATATAACACATATGGCTAAACAGCCTATTATATTAATTGAATCAAACATTTATATACACCAATAAAACCCCAAATCTATTTAAATCAATCATCCAAATGTGCCATTAATCATGGCATGCATGTTGCACAAATGTTAACTGGTTTAATTTCTAAATAATGAGATATTCTAATCACCTAATGTTAATTATGCTTCTCTTGTTTTTACCATGACTATTTTTCATGCAATAACCTTGAAATTAACTTTTGATTCTTTCTTAATAACTATAATCATTCTGAAATAAATGCTCCCGGACAATCTATAAGATGAATTCATTCAATCTAACAAACAATGGAGTCCTTGATTTTGAATTGCATTTCTTCTCGATATTAATTGTAGAATTGAAAAATAGAGAGTTCCTCCCATAAATTTTGGCTACCAAGCCTCCTATTTTGATTCCAAACACAATTTTTGATGCATTTAACATGAAATATAACACATGTGGCTAAACAACCGAGTATATTAATTGAATCAAACAAGTATATACACCATTAAAACTCCAAATCTATTTAAATCCGTCAGCCAAAGGTGTCATTCATCATGGTTTGCATTTCGTACAAATGTTAACTCGTTTAATTCCTAAATAGTGAGAATTTCTAATCACCTAATGTTAATTAGGCTCCTCTTGTTGTTCCGAGGATTATTTTTCGTGCAATAACCTTGAAATTAACTTTTGATTCTTTCTTCATATCTATATTCATTATGAAAAAACTACCCCTGGACCATCCATAACATGAATTCATTCAATTTAACAAACAATAGTGTCCTTGATTTTGAATTGCATTTCTTATTGATATTAGTTGCTGAATTCAGAAATAGAGAGTTCCTCCCATCCTTTTTGGCTACCAAGCCTCTTCTTTTGATTCCAAACACAATTTTTGATTCATTTAACACGAAAGATAACACATGTGGCTAAACAACCGAGTATATTAATTGAATCAAACAAGTATATACACCATTAAAACTCCAAATCTATTTAAATCCATCAGCCAAAGGTGTCATTCATCATGTTTTGCATTTCGTACAAATGTTAACTCGTTTAATTCCTAAATAATGAGAATTTCTAATCACCTAATGTTAATTTGCTCCTCTTGTTGTTCCGAGGATTATTTTTCATGCAATAACCTTGAAATTAACTTTTGAGTCTTTCTTAATAACTATAATCATGCTGAAAAAAATGCTCCCGGACGATCTATAATATGAATTCATTCAATTTAACAAACAATGGAGTCCTTGATTTTGAATTGCATTTCTTATCGATATTAATTGTAGAATTGATAAATAGAGAGTTCCTCCCATAATTTTTGGCTACCAAGCCTGCTATTTTGATTCCAAACACACTTTTTGATGCATTTAACATGAAATATAACACATGTGGCTAAACAACCGAGGATATTAATTGAATCAAACAAGTATATACACCATTAAAACTCCAAATCTATTTAAATCCGTCAGCTAAAGGTGTAATTCATCATGGTTTGTATTTCGTACAAATGTTAACTCGTTTAATTCCTAAATAGTGAGAATTTCTAATCACCTAATGTTAATTAGGCTCCTCTTGTTGCTCCTAGCATTATTTTTCATGCAATAACGTTGAAATTAACTTTTCATTCTTTCTTAATAACTATATTCATTATGAAAAAACTACCCCTGGACCATCCATAACATGAATTCATTCAATTTAACAAACAATAGTGTCCTTGATTTTGAATTGCATTTCTTATTGATATTAGTTGCTGAATTCAGAAATAGAGAGTTCCCCCCATTATTTTTGGCTAGCAAGCCTTTTCTTTTGATTCTGAACACACTTTTTGATGCATTTAACACGAAAGATAACACATGTGGCTAAACAACCGAGTATATTAATTGAATCAAACAAGTATATACACCATTAAAACTCCAAATCTATTTAAATGCATCAGCGAAAGGTGTCATTCATCATGGTTTGCATTTCATACAAATGTTAACTTGTTTAATTCCTAAATAATGAGAATTTCTAATCACCTAATGTTAATTAGGCTCCTCTTGTTGTTCCGAGGATTGTTTTTCATGCAATAACCTTGAAATTAACTCTTGATTCTTTCTTAATAACTATATTCATTATGAAAAAACTACCCCTGGACCATCTATAACATGAATTCATTCAATTTAACAAACAATAGTGTCCTTGATTTTGAATTACATTTCTTACTGATATTAGTTGCTGAATTCAGAAATAGAGAGTTCCTCCCATATTTTGTGGCTAGCAAGCCTCCTCTTTTGATTCTAAACACACTTTTTGATGCATTTAACACGTAAGATAACACTTGTCGCTAAACAACCGAGTATATTAATTGAATCAAACAAGTATATACACTATTAAAACTCCAAATCTATTTAAATCCATCAGCCAAAGGTATGATTCATCATTGTTTGCATTTCGTACAAATGTTAACTCGTTTAATTCCTAAATAATGAGAATTTCTAATCACCTAATGTTAATTAGGCTCCTGTTGTTGTTCCGAGGATTATTTTTCTGCAATAACCTTGAAATTAACATTTGATTCTTTCTTAATAACTATAATCATTCTGAAAAAAATGCCCCTGGGCCATCCATAACATGAATTCATTCAATTTAACAAACAATGGAGTCCTTGATTTTGAATTGCATTTATTATTGATATTAGTTGCTGAATTCAGAAATAGAGAGTTCCTCCCATCATTTTTGGCTACCAAACCTCCTCTTTTGATACCAAACACAATTTTTGATGCATTTAACACAAAAGATAACACATGTGGCTAAACAACCGAGTATATTAATTGAATCAAACAAGTATATACACCATTAAAACTCCAAATCTATTTAAATCCATCAGCCAAAGGTGTCATTCATCGTGGTTTGCATTTCGTACAAATGTTAACTTGTTTAATTCCTAAATAATGAGAATTCTAATCACTTAATGTTAATTAGGCTCCTCTTGTTGTTCCGAGGATTATTTTTCATGCAATAACCTTGAAATTAACTTTTGGGTCTTTCTTAATAACTATAATCATTCTGACAAAAATGCTCCCGGACGATCTATAATATGAATTCATTCAATTTAACAAACAATGGAGTCCTTGATTTTGAATTGCATTTCTTATTGATATTAGTTGTTGAATTCAGAAATAGGGGGTTCCTACCATCATTTTTCGATAGCAAGCCTCCTCTTTTGATTTTGAACACACTTTTTGATGCATTTAACATGAAAGATAACACATGTGGCTAAACAACCGAGTATATTAATTGAATCAAACAAGCATATACACCATTAAAACTCCAAATCTATTTAAATGCATCAGTGAATGGTGTCATTCATCATGGTTTGCATTTTGTAAAAATGTTAAATCGTTTAATTCCTAAATACTGAGAATTTCTAATCACCTAATGTTAATTAGGCTCCTCTTGTTGTTCCGAGGATTGTTTTTCCTGCAATAACCTTGAAATTAACTCTTGATTCTTTCTTAATAACTATGTTCATTATGAAAAAACTACCCCTGGTCCATCTATAACATGAATTCATTCAATTTAACAAACAATAGTGTCCTTGATTTTGAATTTCATTTCTTACTGATATTAGTTGCTGAATTCAGAAATAGAGAGTTCCTCCCATATTTTTTGGGTAGCAAGCCTCCTCTTTTGATTCTAAACACACTTTTTGATGCATTTAGCACGAAAGATAACACATGTGGCTAAACAACCGAGTATATTAATTGAATCAAACAAGTATATACACCATTAAAACTCCAAATCTATTTAAATCCGTCAGCCAAAGGTTTCGTTCATCATGGTTTGCATTTCGTACAAATGTTAACTCGTTTAATTCCTAAATAGTGAGAATTTCTAATTACCTAATGTTAATTAGGCTCCTCTTGTTGTTCCGAGGATTATTTTTCATGCAATAACCTTGAAATTAACTTTTGATTCTTTCTTAATATCTATATTCATTATGAAAAAACTACCCCTGGACCTTCCATAACATGAATTCATTCAATTTAACAAACAATGGAGTCCTTGATTTTGAATTGCATTTCTTATTGATATTAGTTGTTGAATTCAGAAATAGGGAGTTCCTACCATCATTTTTGGATAGCAAGCCTCCTCTTTCTGATTCCCGAAGACACTTTTTGATACATTTATCATAAAAATATAACACATATGGCTAAACAGCCTAGCATATTAATTGAATCAAACATGTATATACACCAATAAAACCCCAAATCTATTTAAATCAATCATCCGAAGGTGCCATTAATCATGGCTTTCATTTCGCACAAATGTTAACTGGTTTAATTCCTAAATAATGAGATATTCTAATCACCTAATGTTAATTATGCTTCTCTTGTTTTTACCATGACTATTTTTCATGCAATAACCTTGAAATTAACTTTTGAGTCTTTCTTAATAACTATAATCATTCTGAAAAAAATGCTCCCGGACGATCTATAAGATGAATTCATTCAATTTAACAAACAATGGAGTCCTTGATTTTGAATTGCATTTCTTATTGATATTAGTTGTTGAATTCAGAAATAGGGAGTTCCTACCATCATTCTTGGATAGCAAGCCTCCTCTTTTGATTCCGAAGACACTTTTTGATACATTTATCATAAAATATAACACATATGGCTAAACAGCCTAGTATATTAATTGAATCAAACATGTATATACACCAATAAAACCCCAAATCTATTTAAATCAATCATCCAAAGGTGCCATTAATCATGACTTGCATTTCGCACAAATGTTAACAGGTTCAATTCCTAAATAATGAGATATTCTAATCACCTAATGTTAATTATGCTTCTCTTGTTTTTACCATGACTATTTTTCATGCAATAACCTTGAAATTAACTTTTGAGTCTTTCTTAATAACTATAATCATTCTGAAATAAATGCTCCTGGACGATCTATAAGATGAATTCATTCAATCTAACAAACAATGGAGTCATTGATTTTGAATTGCATTTCTTCTCGATATTAATTGTAGTATTGAAAAATAGAGAGTTCCTCCCATAATTTTTGGCTACCAAGCCTTCTATTTTGATTCCAAACACACTTTTTGATGCATTTAACATGAAATATAACACATGTGGCTAAACAACCGAGTATATTAATTGAATCAAACAAGTATATACACCATTAAAACTCCAAATCTATTTAAATCCGTCAGCCAAAGGTGTCGTTCATCATGGTTTGCATTTCGTACAAATGTTAACTCGTTTAATTCCTAAATAGTGAGAATTTCTAATCACCTAATGTTAATTAGGCTCCTCTTATTGTTCCGAGGATTATTTTTCATGCAATAACCTTGAAATTAACTTTTGATTCTTTCTTAATATCTATATTCATTATGAAAAAACTACCCCTGGACCATCTATAACATGAATTCATTCAATTTAACAAACAATGGATTCCTTGATTTTGAATTGCATTTCTTATTGATATTAGTTGTTGAATTGAGAAATAGGGAGTTCCTACCATCATTTTTGGATAGCAAGCCTCCCCTTTTGATTCCAACCAAACTTTTAGAAACATTTATCATAAAATATAACACATATGGCTAAACAGCCTATTATATTAATTGAATCAAACATGTATATACACCAATAAAACCCCAAATCTATTAAAATCAATCATCCAATGGTGCCATTAATCATGGCTTGCATTTCGCACAAATGTTAACAGGTTCAATTCCTAAATAATGAGATATTCTAATCACCTAATGTTAATTATGCTTTTCCTGTTTTTACCATGACTATTTTTCATGCAATAACCTTGAAATTAACTTTTGATTCTTTCTTAATAACTATATTCATTATGAAAAAACTACCCCTGGTCCATCTATAACATGAATTCATTCAATTTAACAAACAATAGTGTCCTTGATTTTGAATTACATTTCTTACTGATATTAGTTGCTGAATTCAGAAATAGAGAGTTCCTCCCATATTTTTTGGGTAGCAAGCCTCCTCTTTTGATTCTAAACACACTTTTTGATGCATTTAGCACGAAAGATAACACATGTGGCTAAACAACCGAGTATATTAATTGAATCAAACAAGTATATACACCATTAAAACTTCAAATCTATTTAAATCTGTCAGCCAAAGGTTTCGTTCATCATGGTTTGCATTTCGTACAAATGTTAACTCGTTTAATTCCTAAATAGTGAGAATTTCTAATTACCTAATGTTAATTAGGCTCCTCTTGTTGTTCCGAGGATTATTTTTCATGCAATAACCTTGAAATTAACTTTTGATTCTTTCTTAATATCTATATTCATTATGAAAAAACTACCCCTGGACCATCCATAACATGAATTCATTCAATTTAACAAACAATGGAGTCCTTGATTTTGAATTGCATTTCTTATTGATATTAGTTGTTGAATTCAGAAATAGGGAGTTCCTACCATCATCATTTTTGGATAGCAAGCCTCCTCTTTCTGATTCCAAAGACACTTTTTGATACATTTATCATAAAATATAACACATATGGCTAAACAGCCTAGCATATTAATTGAATCAAAACATGTATATATACACCAATAAAACCCCAAATCTATTTAAATCAATCATCCGAAGGTGCCATTAATCAAGGCTTTCATTTCGCACAAATGTTAACTGGTTTAAATTCCTAAATAATGAGATATTCTAATCACCTAATGTTAATTATGCTTCCCTTGTTTTTACCATGACTATTTTTCATGCAATAACCTTGAAATTAACTTTTGAGTCTTTCTTAATAACTATAATCATTCTGAAAAAAATGCTCCCGGACGATGTATAAGATGAATTCATTCAATTTAACAAACAATGGAGTCCTTGATTTTGAATTGCATTTCTTATTGATATTAGTTGTTGAATTCAGAAATAGGGAGTTCCTACCATCATTCTTGGATAGCAAGCCTCCTCTTTTGATTCCGAAGACACTTTTTGATACATTTATCATAAAATATAACTCATATGGCTAAACAGCCTAGTATATTAATTGAATCAAACATGTATATACACCAATAAAACCCCAAATCTATTTAAATCAATCATCCAAAGGTGCCATTAATCATGACTTGCATTTCGCACAAATGTTAACAGGTTCAATTCATAAATAATGAGATATTCTAATCACCTAATGTTAATTATGCTTCTCTTGTTTTTACCATGACTATTTTTCATGCAATAACCTTGAAATTAACTTTTGAGTCTTTCTTAATAACTATTATCATTCTGAAATAAATGCTCCTGGACGATCTATAAGATGAATTCATTCAATCTAACAAACAATGGAGTCCTTGATTTTGAATTTGCATTTTCTTCTCGATATTAATTGTAGTATTGAAAAATAGAGAGTTCCTCCCATAATTTTTGGCTACCAAGCCTTCTATTTTGATTCCAAACACACTTTTTGATGCATTTAACATGAAATATAACACATGTGGCTAAACAACCGAGTATATTAATTGAATCAAACAAGTATATACACCATTAAAACTCCCAAATCTATTTAAATCTGTCAGCCAAAGGTTTCGTTCATCATGGTTTGCATTTCGTACAAATGTTAACTCGTTTAATTCCTAAATAGTGAGAATTTCTAATTACCTAATGTTAATTAGGCTCCTCTTGTTGTTCCGAGGATTATTTTTCATGCAATAACCTTGAAATTAACTTTTGATTCTTTCTTAATATCTATATTCATTATGAAAAAACTACCCCTGGACCATCCATAACATGAATTCATTCAATTTAACAAACAATGGAGTCCTTGATTTTGAATTGCATTTCTTATTGATATTAGTTGTTGAATTCAGAAATAGGGAGTTCCTACCATCATTTTTGGATAGCAAGCCTCCTCTTCTGATTCCGAAGACACTTTTTGATACATTTATCATAAAATATAACACATATGGCTAAACAGCCTAGCATATTAATTGAATCAAACATGTATATACACCAATAAAACCCCAAATCTATTTAAATCAATCATCCGAAGGTGCCATTAATCAAGGCTTTCATTTCGCACAAATGTTAACTGGTTTAATTCCTAAATAATGAGATATTCTAATCACCTAATGTTAATTATGCTTCCCTTGTTTTTACCATGACTATTTTTCATGCAATAACCTTGAAATTAACTTTTGAGTCTTTCTTAATAACTATAATCATTCTGAAAAAAATGCTCCCGGACGATGTATAAGATGAATTCATTCAATTTAACAAACAATGGAGTCCTTGATTTTGAATTGCATTTCTTATTGATATTAGTTGTTGAATTCAGAAATAGGGAGTTCCTACCATCATTCTTGGATAGCAAGCCTCCTCTTTTGATTCCGAAGACACTTTTTGATACATTTATCATAAAATATAACTCATATGGCTAAACAGCCTAGTATATTAATTGAATCAAACATGTATATACACCAATAAAACCCCAAATCTATTTAAATCAATCATCCAAAGGTGCCATTAATCATGACTTGCATTTCGCACAAATGTTAACAGGTTCAATTCATAAATAATGAGATATTCTAATCACCTAATGTTAATTATGCTTCTCTTGTTTTTACCATGACTATTTTTCATGCAATAACCTTGAAATTAACTTTTGAGTCTTTCTTAATAACTATTATCATTCTGAAATAAATGCTCCTGGACGATCTATAAGATGAATTCATTCAATCTAACAAACAATGGAGTCCTTGATTTTGAATTGCATTTCTTCTCGATATTAATTGTAGTATTGAAAAATAGAGAGTTCCTCCCATAATTTTTGGCTACCAAGCCTTCTATTTTGATTCCAAACACACTTTTTGATGCATTTAACATGAAATATAACACATGTGGCTAAACAACCGAGTATATTAATTGAATCAAACAAGTATATACACCATTAAAACTCCAAATCTATTTAAATCTGTCAGCCAAAGGTTTCGTTCATCATGGTTTGCATTTCGTACAAATGTTAACTCGTTTAATTCCTAAATAGTGAGAATTTCTAATTACCTAATGTTAATTAGGCTCCTCTTGTTGTTTCGAGGATTATTTTTCATGCAATAACCTTGAAATTAACTTTTGATTCTTTCTTAATATCTATATTCATTATGAAAAAACTACCCCTGGACCATCCATAACATGAATTCATTCAATTTAACAAACAATGGAGTCCTTGATTTTGAATTGCATTTCTTATTGATATTAGTTGTTGAATTCAGAAATAGGGAGTTCCTACCATCATTTTTGGATAGCAAGCCTCCTCTTCTGATTCCGAAGACACTTTTTGATACATTTATCATAAAATATAACACATATGGCTAAACAGCCTAGCATATTAATTGAAATCAAACATGTATATACACCAATAAAACCCCAAATCTATTTAAATCAATCATCCGAAGGTGCCATTAATCATGGCTTTCATTTCGCACAAATGTTAACTGGTTTAATTCCTAAATAATGAGATATTCTAATCACCTAATGTTAATTATGCTTCTCCTGTTTTTACCATGACTATTTTTCATGCAATAACCTTGAAATTAACTTTTGATTCTTTCTTAATAACTATATTCATTATGAAAAAACTACCCCTGGACCATCCATAACATGAATTCATTCAATTTAACAAACAATGGAGTCCTTGATTTTGAATTGCATTTCTTATTGATATTAGTTGTTGAATTGAGAAATAGGGAGTTCCTACCATCATTTTTGGATAGCAAGCCTCCTCTTTTGATTCCAAACACACTTTTTGATACATTTATCATAAAGTATAACACATATGGCTAAACAGCCTAGTATATTAATTGAATCAAACATATATATACACCAATAAAACCCCATATCTATTTAAATCAATCATCCAAAGGTGCCATTAATCATGACTTGCATATCGCACAAATGTTAACACGTTCAATTCCTAAATAATGAGATATTCTAATCACCTAATGTTAATTATGCTTCCCTTGTTTTTACCATGACTATTTTTCATGCAATAACCTTGAAATTAACTTTTGAGTCTTTGTTAATAACTATAATCATTCGGAAAAAAATGCTCTCGGAAAATCTACAATATGAATTCTTTCAATTGAACAAACAATGGAGTCCTTGATTTTGAATTGCATTTCTTATCGATATTAATTGTAGAATTGAAAAATAGAGAGTTCCTCCCATAATTTTTGGCTACCAAGCCTCCTATTTTTATTCCTAACACACTTTTTGATGCATTTAACATGAAATATAACACATGTGGCTAAACAACCGAGTATATTAAATGAATCAAACAAGTATATACACCATTAAAACTCCAAATCTATTTAAATCCGTCAGCCAAAGTTGTGTTTCATCAAGATTTGCATTTCGTACAAATGTTAACTCGTTTAATTCCTAAATAGGGAGAATTTCTAATCAGCTAATGTTAATTAGGCTCCTCTTGTTGTTCCGAGGATTATTTTTCATGCAATAACCTTGAAATTAACTTTTGATTCTTTCTTAATATCTATATTCATTATGAAAAAACTACCCCTGGACCATCCATAACATGAATTCATTCAATTTAACAAACAATAGTGTCCTTGATTTTGAATTGCATTTCTTATTGATATTATTTGCTGAATTCAGAAATAGAGAGTTCCTCCCATCATTTTTGGCTAGCAAGTCTCCTCTTTTGATTCTGAACACACTTTTTGATGCATTTAACACGAAAGATAACACATGTGGCTAAACAACCGAGTATATTAATTGAATCAAACAAGTATATCCACCATTAAAACTCCAAATCTATTTAAATGCATCAGCGAAAGGTGTCATTCATCATGGTTTGCAATTCGTACAAATGTTAACTCGTTTAATTCCTAAATAATGAGAATTTCTAATCACCTAATGTTAATTAGGCTCCTCTTGTTGTTCCGAGGATTGTTTTTCCTGCAATAACCTTGAAATTAACTCTTGATTCTTTCTTAATAACTATATTCATTATGAAAAAATTACCCCTGGACAATCCATAACATGAATTCATTCAATTTAACAAACAATAGTGTCCTTGATTTTGAATTGCATTTCTTATTGATATTAGTTGCTGAATTCAGAAATAGAGAGTTCCTCCCATAATTTTTGGCTAGCAAGCATCCTCTTTTGATTCCAAACACACAGTTTCATGCATTTAACACGAAAGATAACACATGTGGCTAAACAACCGAGTATATTAATTGAATCAAACAAGTATATAGACCATTAAAACTCCAAATCTATTTAAATCCATCAGCCAATGGTGTGATTCATCATGGTTTGCATTTCGTACAAATGTTAACTCGTTTAATTCCTAAATAATGAGAATTTCTAATCACCTAAAGTTAATTAGGCTCCTGTTGTTTTTCTGAGGATTATTTTTTGTGCAATAACCTTGAAATTAACTTTTGATTCTTTCTTAATAACCATAATCATTCTGAAAAAAATGCCCCTTGACCATCCATAACATGAATTCATTCAATTTAACAAACAATGGAGTCCTTGATTTTGAATTGCATTTCTTATTGATATTAGTTGTTGAATTCAGAAATAGGGAGTTCCTACCATCATTCTTGGATAGCAAGCCTCCTCTTTGATTCCGAAGAACTTTTTGATACATTTATCATAAAATATAACACATATGGCTAAACAGCCTAGTATATTAATTGAATCAAACATGTATATACACCAATAAAACCCCAAATCTATTTAAATCAATCATCCAAAGGTGCCTTTAATCATGACTTGCATTTCGCACAAATGTTAACTAGTTCAATTCGTAAATAATGAGATATTCTAATCACCTAATGTTAATTATGCTTCTCTTGTTTTTACCATGACCATTTTTCATGCAATAACCTTGAAATTAACTTTTGAGTCTTTCTTAATAACTATAATCATTCTGAAATAAATGCTCCCGGACGATCTATAAGATGAATTCATTCAATCTAACAAACAATGGAGTCCTTGATTTTGAATTGCATTTCTTCTCGATATTAATTGTAGAATTGAAAAATAAAGAGTTCCTCCCATAATTTTTGGCTACCAAGCCTCCTATTTTGACTCCAAACACACTTTTTGATGCATTTAACATGAAATATAACACATGTGGCTAAACAACCGAGTATATTAATTGAATCAAACAAGTATATAGACCATTAAAATTCCAAATCTATTTAAATCCATCAGCCAAAGGTGTCATTCATCATGGTTTGCATTTCGTACAAATGTTAACTCGTTTAATTCCTAAATAATGAGAATTTCTAATCACCTAAAGTTAATTAGGCTCCTGTTGTTTTTCCGAGGATTATTTTTCGTGCAATAACCTTGAAATTAACTTTTGATTCTTTCTTAATAACCATAATCATTCTGAAAAAAATGCCCCTTGACCATCCATAACATGAATTCATTCAATTTAACAAACAATGGAGTCCTTGATTTTGAATTGCATTTCTTATTGATATTAGTTGTTGAATTCAGAAATAGGGAGTTCCTACCATCATTCATGGATAGCAAGCCTCCTCTTTTGATTCCGAAGAACTTTTTGATACATTTATCATAAAATATAACACATATGGCTAAACAGCCTAGTATATTAATTGAATCAAACATGTATATACACCAATAAAACCCCAAATCTATTTAAATCAATCATCCAAAGGTGCCTTTAATCATGACTTGCATTTCGCACAAATGTTAACTAGTTCAATTCCTAAATAATGAGATATTCTAATCACCTAATGTTAATTATGCTTCTCTTGTTTTTACCATGACCATTTTTCATTCAATAACCTTGAAATTAACTTTTGAGTCTTTCTTAATAACTATAATCATTCTGAAATAAATGCTCCCGGACAATCTATAAGATGAATTCATTCAATCTAACAAACAATGGAGTCCTTGATTTTGAATTGCATTTCTTCTCGATATTAATTGTAGAATTGAAAAATAGAGAGTTCCTCCCATAATTTTTGGCTACCAAACCTCCTATTTTGATTCTAAACACAATTTTTGATGCATTTAACATGAAATATAACACATGTGGCTAAACAACCGAGTATAGTAATTGAATCAAACAAGTATATACACCATTAAAACTCCAAATCTATTTAAATCCGTCAGCCAAAGTTGTCATTCATCAAGATTTGCATTTCATACAAATGTTAACTCGTTTAATTCCTAAATAGTGAGAATTTTTAATCACCTAATGTTAATTAGGCTCCTCTTATTGTTCCGAGGATTATTTTTCATGCAATAACCTTGAAATTAACTTTTGATTCTTTCTTAATATCTATATTCATTATGAAAAAACTACCACTGGACCATCCATAACATGAATTCATTCAATTTAACAAACAATAGTGTCCTTGATTTTGAATTGCATTTCTTATTGATATTAGTTGCTGAATTGTGAAATAGAGAGTTCCTCCCATCATTTTTGGCTAGCAAGCCTCCTCTTTTGATTCTGAACACACTTTTTGATGCATTTAACACGAAAGATAACACATGTGGCTAAACAACCGAGTATATTAATTGAATCAAACAAGTATATACACCATTTAAAACTCCAAATCTATTTAAATGCATCAGCGAAAGGTGTCATTCATCATGGTTTGCATTTCGTACAAATGTTAACTCGTTTAATTCCTAAATAATGAGAATTTCTAATCACCTAATGTTAATTAGGCTCCTCTTGTTGTTCCGAGGATTGTTTTTCATGCAATAACCTTGAAATTAACTCTTGATTCTTTCTTAATAACTATATTCATTATGAAAAAACTACCACTGGACCATCCATAACATGAATTCATTCAATTTAACAAACTATAGTGTCCTTGATTTTGAATTGCATTTCTTATTGATATTAGTTGCTGAATTCAGAAATAGAGAGTTCCTCCCATAATTTTTGGCTAGCAAGCATCCTCTTTTGATTCCAAACACACAGTTTCATGCATTTAACACGAAAGATAACACATGTGGCTAAACAACCGAGTATATTAATTGAATCAAACAAGTATATAGACCATTAAAACTCCAAATCTATTTAAATCCATCAGCCAATGGTGTCATTCATCATGGTTTGCATTTCGTACAAATGTTAACTCGTTTAATTCCTAAATAATGAGAATTTCTAATCACCTAAAGTTAATTAGGCTCCTGTTGTTTTTCCGAGGATTATTTTTTGTGCAATAACCTTGAAATTAACTTTTGATTCTTTCTTAATAACCATAATCATTCTGAAAAAAATGCCCCTTGACCATCCATAACATGAATTCATTCAATTTAACAAACAATGGAGTCCTTGATTTTGAATTGCATTTCTTATTGATATTAGTTGTTGAATTCAGAAATAGGGAGTTCCTACCATCATTCTTGGATAGCAAGCCTCCTCTTTTGATTCCGAAGAACTTTTTGATACATTTTATCATAAAAATATAACACATATGGCTAAAACAGCCTAGTATATTAATTGAATCAAACATGTATATACACCAATAAAACCCCAAATCTATTTAAATCAATCATCCAAAGGTGCCTTTAATCATGACTTGCATTTCGCACAAATGTTAACTAGTTCAATTCGTAAATAATGAGATATTCTAATCACCTAATGTTAATTATGCTTCTCTTGTTTTTACCATGACCATTTTTCATGCAATAACCTTGAAATTAACTTTTTAGTCTTTCTTAATAACTATAATCATTCTGAAATAAATGCTCCCGGACGATCTATAAGATGAATTCATTCAATCTAACAAACAATGGAGTCCTTGATTTTGAATTACATTTCTTCTCGATATTAATTGTAGAATTGAAAAATAGAGAGTTCCTCCCATAATTTTTGGCTACCAAGCCTCCTATTTTGACTCCAAACACACTTTTTGATGCATTTAACATGAAATATAACACATGTGGCTAAACAACCGAGTATATTAATTGAATCAAACAAGTATATACACCATTAAAACTCCAAATCTATTTAAATCTGTCAGCCAAAGGTGTCATTCATCGTGGTTTGCATTTCGTACAAATGTTAACTCCTTTAATTCCTAAATAGTGAGAATTTCTAATCACCTAATGTTAATTAGGCTCCTCTTGTTGTTCCGAGGATTATTTTTCGTGCAATAACCTTGAAATTAACTTTTGATTCTTTCTTAATATCTATATTCATTACGAAAAAACTACCCCTGGACCATCCATAACATGAATTCATTTAATTTAACAAACAATAGTGTCCTTGATTTTGAATTGCATTTCTTATTGATATTAGTTGCTGAATTCAGAAATAGAGAGGTCCTCCCATAATTTTTGGCTAGCAAGCCTCCTCTTTTGATTCCAAACACAATTTTTGATTCATTTAACAAGAAAGATAACACATGTGGCAAAACAACCGAGTATATTTATTGAATCAAACAAGTATATACACCATTAAAACTCCAAATCTATTTAAATCCATCAGCCAAAGGTGTCATTCGTCATGGTTTGCATTTCGTACAAATGCTAACTCGTTTAATTTTTAAATAATGAGAATTTCTCATCACCTAATGTTAATTAGGCTCCTCTTGTTGTTCCGAGGATTATTTTTCATGCAATAACCTTGAAATTAACTTTTGGGACTTTCTCAATAACTATAATCATTCTGAAAAAAATGCTCCCGGACGATATATAAGATGAATTCATTCAATTTAATAAACAATGGAGTCCTTGATTTTGAATTGCATTTCTTATTGATATTAGTTGTTGAATTCAGAAATAGGGAGTTCCTACCATCATTCTTGGATATCAGGCCTCCTCTTTTGATTCCGAAGACACTTTTTGATACATTTATCATAAAATATAACACATGTGGCTAAACAGCCTAGTATATTAATTGAATGAAACATGTATATACACCAATAAAACCCCAAATCTATTTAAATCAATCATCCGAAGGTGCCATTAATCATGGCTTGCATTTTGCACAAATGTTAACTGGTTTAATTTCTAAATAATGAGATATTCTAATCACCTAATGTTAATTATGCTTCTCTTGTTTTTACCATGACTATTTTTCGTATAATAACCTTGAAATTAACTTTTCATTCTTTCTTAATAACTATATTCATTATGAAAAAACTACCCCTGGACCATCCATAACATGAATTCATTCAATTTAACAAACAATGGAGTCCTTGATTTTGAATTGCATTTCTTATTGATATTAGTTGTTGAATTCAGAAATAGGGAGTTCCTACCATCATTTTTGGATAGCAAGCCTCCTCTTTCGATTCCGAAGACACTTTTTGATGCATTTATCATAAAATATAACACATATGGCTAAACAGCCCAGTATATTAATTGAATCAAACATGTATATACACCAATAAAACTCCAAATCTATTTAAATCAATCATCCAAAGGCGCCATTAATCATGGCTTGTATTTCACACATATGTTAATTGGTTTAATTCCTAAATAATGAGATATTCTAATCACCTAATGTTAATTATGCTTCTCTTGTTTTTACCATGACTATTTTTCATGCAATAACTTTGAAATTAACTTTTGAGCCTTTCTTAATAACTATAATCATTCTGAAATAAATGCTCCCGGACGATCTATAAGATGAATTGATTCAATCTAACAAACAATGGAGTCCTTGATTTTGAATTGCATTTCTTCTCGATATTAATTGTAGAATTGAAAAATAGAGAGTTCCTGCCATAAGTTTTGGCTACCAAGCCTCCTATTTTGATTCCAAACACACTTTTTGTTGCATTTAACATGAAATATAATACATGTGGCTAAACAATCGAGTATATTAATTGAATCAAACAAGTATATAAACCATTAAAACTCCAAATCTATTTAAATCCGTCAGCCAAAGGTGTCATTCATCATGGTTTGCATTTCGTACAAATTTTAACTCGTTTAATTCCTAAATACTGAGAATTTCTAATCACCTAATGTTAATTAGGCTCCTCTTGTTGTTCCGAGGATTATTTTTCATGCAATAACCTTGAAATTATCTTTTGATTCTTTCTTAATATCTATATTCATTACGAGAAAACTACCCCTGGACCATCCATAACATGAATTCATTCAATTTAACAAATAATAGTGTCCTTGATTTTGAATTGCATTTCTAATTGATATTAGGTGCTGAATTCAGAAATAGAGAGTTCCTCCCATCATTTTTGGCTACCAAGCATCCTCTTTTGATTCTGAACACACTTTTTGATGCATTTAACACGAAAGATAACACATGTGGCTAAACAACCGAGTATATTAATTGAATCAAACAAGTATATACACCATTAAAACTCCAAATCTATTTAAATGCATCAGCGAAAGGTGTCATTCATCATGGTTTGCATTTCGTACAAATGTTAACTCTTTTAATTCCTAAATAATGAGAATTTCTAATCACCTAATGTTAATTAGGCTCCTCTTGTTGTTCCGAGGATTTTTTTCATGCAATAACCTTGAATTTAACTCTTGATTCTTTCTTAATAACTATGTTCATTATGAAAAAACTACCCCTGGACCATCTATAACATGAATTCATTCAATTTAACAAACAATAGTGTCCTTGATTTTGAATTACATTTCTTACTGATATTAGTTGCTGAATTCAGAAATAGAGAGTTCCTCCCATATTTTTTGGCTAGCAAGCCTCATCTTTTGATTCTAAACCCACTTTTTGATGCATTTAACACGAAAGATAACACATGTCGCTAAACAACCGAGTATATTAATTGAATCAAACAAGTATATACACCATTAAAACTCCAAATCTATTTAAATCCATCAGCCAAAGGTTTCATTCATCATGGTTTGCATTTCGAACAAATGTTAACTCGTTTAATTCCTAAATAATGAGAATTTCTAATCACCTAATGTTAATTAGGCTCCTGTTGTTGTTCCGAGGATTATTTTTCGTGCAATAACCTTGAAATTAACTTTTGATTCTTTCTTAATAACTATAATCATTCTGAAAAAAATGCCCCCGGACCATCCATAACATGAATTCATTCAATTTAACAAACAATGGAGTCCTTGATTTTTAATTGCATTTCTTATTGATATTAGTTGTTGAATTCAGAAATAAGGAGTTCCTCCCATCATTTTTGGATAGCAAGCCTCCTCTTTTGATTCTGAAGACACTTTTTGATACATTTATCATAAAATATAACACATATGGCTAAACAGCCTAGTATATTAATTGAATCAAACATGTATATACACCAATAAAACCCCAAATCTATTTAAATCAATCATCCAAAGGTGCCATTAATCATGGCTTTCATTTTGCACAAATGTTAACAGGTTTAATTCCTAAATAATGAGATATTCTAATCACCTAATGTTAATTATGCTTCTCTTGTTTTTACCATGACTATTTTTCATGCAATAACCTTGAAATTAACTATTGAGTCTTTCTTAATAACTATAATCATTCTGAAAAAAATGCTCCCAGACGATCTATAAGATGAATTCATTCAATTTAACAAACAATGGAGTCCTTGATTTTGAATTGCATTTCTTATTGATATTAGTTGTTGAATTCAGAAATAGGGAGTTCCTACCATCATTCTTGGATAGCAAGCATCCTCTTTTGATTCCGAAGACACTTTTTGATACATTTATCATAAAATATAACACATATGGCTAAACAGCCTAGTATATTAATTGAATCAAACATGTATATACACCAATAAAACCCCAAATCTATTTAAATCAATCATCCAAAGGTGCCATTAATCATGACTTGCATTTCGCACAAATGTTAACAGGTTCAATTCCTAAATAATGAGATATTCTAATCACCTAATGTTAATTATGCTTCTCTTGTTTTTACCACGACTAATTTTCATGCAATAACCTTGAAATTAACTTTTAAGTCTTTCTTAATAACTATAATCATTCTGAAATAAATGCTCCTGGACGATCTATAAGATGAATTCATTCAATCTAACAAACAATGGAGTCCTTGATTTTGAATTGCGTTTCTTTTCGATATTAATTGCAGAATTGAAAAATAGAGAGTTCCTCCCATAATTTTTGGCTACCAAGCCTCCTATTTTGATTCCAAACAAACTTTTTGATGCATTTAAAATGAAATATAACACATGTTGCTAAACAACCGAGTATATTAATTGAATCAAACAAGTATATACACCATTAAAACTCCAAATCTATTTAAATCCGTCAGCCAAAGGTGTCATTCATCATGGTTTGCATTGCGTACAAATGTTAACACGTTTAATTTCTAAATAGTGAGAATTTCTAATCACCTAATGTTAATTAGGCTCCTCTTGTTGTTCCGAGGATTATTTTTCATGCAATAACCTTCAAATTAACTTTTGATTCTTTCTTAATATCGATATTCATTATGAAAAAAATACCCCCGGACCATCCATAACCTGAATTCATTCAATTTAACAAACAATGGAGTCCTTGATTTTGAATTGCATTTCTTACTGATATTAGTTGTTGAATTCAGAAATAGGGAGTTCCTACCATCATTTTTGGATAGCAAGCCTCCTCTTTTGATTCCAAACACACTTTTTGATACGTTTATCATAAAATATAACACATATGGCTAAACAGCCTATTATATTAATTGAATCAAACATGTATATACACCAATAAAACCCCAAATCTATTTAAATCAATCATCCAAAGGTGCCATTAATCCTGACTTGCATTTTGCACAAATGTTAACTGGTTAAATTCCTAAATAATGAGATATTCTAATCACCTAATGTTAATTATGCTTCTCTTGTTTTTACCATGACTATTTTTGATGCAATAACCTTGAAATTAACTTTTGAGTCTTTCTTAATAACTATAATCATTCTGAAAAAAATGCTCTCGGACGATCTATGATATGAATTCATTCAATTTAACAAACAATGGAGTCCTTGATTTTGAATTGCATTTCTTATTGATATTACTTACTGAATTCAGAAATGGAGAGTTCCTCCCATCATTTTTGGCTAGCAAGCCTCCTCTTTTGATTCTGAACACACTATTTGATGAATTTAACACGAAAGATAACACATGTGGCTAAACAACCTAGTATATTAATTGAATCAAACAAGTATATACACCATTAAAACTCCAAATCTATTTAAATGCATCAGCGAAAGGTGTCATTCATCATGGTTTGCATTTCATACAAATGTTAACTCGTTTAATTCCTAAATAATGAGAATTTCTAATCACCTAATGTTAATTAGGCTCCTCTTGTTGTTCCGAGGATTGTTTTTCATGCAATAACCTTGAAATTAACTTTTGATTCTTTCTTAATAACTATATTCATTATGAAAAAACTACCCCTGGACCATCCATAACATGAATTCATTCAATTTAACAAACAATAGTGTCCTTGATTTTGAATTGCATTTCTTATTGATATTAGTTGCTAAATTCAGAAATAGAGAGTTCCTCCCATCATTTTTGGCTAGCAAGCATCCTCTTTTGATTCCAAACACACTGTTTGATGCATTTAACACGAAAGATAACACATGTGGCTAAACAACCGAGTATATTAATTGAATCAAACAAGTACATATACCATTAAAAGACAAAATCTATTGAAATCCATCAGCCAAAGGTGTCATTCATCATGGTTTGCATTTCTTAATAACCATAATCATTCTGAAAAAAATGCCTCTTGACCATCCATAACATGAATTCATTCAATTTAACAAACAATGGAGTCCTTGATTTTGAATTGCATTTCTTATTGATATTAGTTGTTGAATACAGAAATAGGGAGTTCCTACCATCGTTCTTGGATAGCAAGCCTCCTCTTTTGATTCCGAAGAACTTTTTGATACATTTATTAAAAAATATAACACATATGGCTAAATAGCCTAGTATATTAATTGAATGAAACATGTATATACACCAATAAAACCCCAAAGCTATTTAAATCAATCATCTGAAGGTGCCATTCATCATGGCTTGCATTTTGCACAAATGTTAACTGGTTTAATTTCTAAATAATGAGATATTCTAATCACCTAATGTTAATTACGCTTCTCTTGTTTTTACCATGACTATTTTTCATGCAATAACCTTGAAATTAACCTTTGATTCTTTCTCAATAACTATATTCATTATGAAAAAACTACCCCTGGACCATCCATAACATGAATTCATTCAAATTAACAAACAATGGAGTCCTTGATTTTGAATTGCATTTCTTATTGATATTAGTTGTTGAATTCAGAAATAGGGAGTTCCTACGATCATTTTTGGATAGCAAGCCTCCTCTTTTAATTCCGAAGACACTTTTTGATACATTTATCATAAAATATAACACATATGGCTAAACAGCGCAGTATATTAATTGAATCCAACATGTATATACACCAATAAAACCCCAAATCTATTTAAATCAATCATCCAAAGGCGCCATTAATCATGTCTTGCATTTCACACAAATGTTAACTGGTTTAATTCCTAAATAAAGAGATATTCTAATCACCTAATGTTAATTATGCTTCTCTTGTTTTTACCATGACTATTTTTCATGCAATAACCTTGAAATTAACTTTTGAGTCTTTCTTAATAACAATAATCATTCTGAAAAAAAATGCTCGCGGACGATCTATAAGATGAATTCATTCAATTTAACAAACAATGGAGTCCTTGATTTTGAACTGCATTTCTTATCGATATTAATTGTAGAATTGAAAAATAGAGAGTTCCTCCCATCATTTTTGGCTACCAAGCCTCCTATTCTGATTCCGAACACCCTTTTTGATGCATTTAACATGAAATATAACACATGTGGCTAAACAACCGAGTATATTAATTGAATCAAACAAGTATATACACCATTAAAACTCCAAATCTATTTAATTTCGTCTGCCAAAGGTGTCATTTATCATGGTTTGCATCTCGTACAAATGTTAACTCGTTTAATTCCTAAATAATGAGAATTTCTAATCACCTAATGTTAATTAGGCTCCTCTTGTTGTTCCGAGGATTATTTTTCATGCAATAACCTTGAAATTAACTTTTAATTCTTTCTTAATAACTATTTTCATTATGAAAAAACTACCCCTGGACAATCCATAACATGAATTCATTCAATTTAACAAACAATGGAGTCCTTGATTTTGAATTGCATTTCTTATCGATATTAGTTGTTGAATTCAGAAATAGGTAGTTCCTAACATCATTTTTGCATAGCAAGTCTCCTCTTTTGATTCCAAACACACTTTTTGATACATTTATCATAAAATATAACACATATGGCTAAACAGCCTATTATATTAATTGAATCAAACATGTATATACACCAATAAAACCCCAAATCTATTTAAATCAATCATCCAAAGGTGCCATTAATCATGGCTTGCATTTTGCACAAATGTTAACTGGTTTAATTCCTAAATAATGAGATATTCTAATCACCTAATGTTAATTATGCTTCTCTTGTTTTTACCATGACTATTTTTCATGCAATAACCTTGAAATTAACTTTTGAGTCTTTCTATATAACTATAATCATTATGAAAAAAATTCTCCCGGACGATCTATAAGATGAATTCATTCAATTTAACAAATAATGGAGTCCTTGATTTTGAATTGCATTTCTTATTGATATTAGTTGTTGAATTCAGATATAGGGAGTTCCTACCATCATTCTTGCATAGCAAGCCTCCTCTTTTGATTCCGAAGACACTTTTTGATACATTTATCATAAAATATAACACATATGGCTAAACAGCCTAGTATATTAATTGAATCAAACATGTATATACACCAATAAGACCCCAAATCTATTTAAATCAATCATCCAATGGTGCCATTAATCATGACTTGCATTTCGCACAAATGTTAACTCGTTTAATTCCTAAATAGTGAGAATTTCTAATCACCTAATGTTAATTAGGCTCCTCTTGTTGTTCCGAGGATTATTTTTCGTGCAATAACCTTGAAATTAACTGTTGATTCTTTCTTAATAACTATAATCATTCTGAAAAAAATGCCCCTTGACCATCCATAAGATGAATTCATACAATTTAACAAACAATGGAGTCCTTGATTTTGAATTGCATTTCTTATTGATATTAGTTGTTGAATTCAGAAATACGGAGTTCCTACAATCATTCTTGGATAGCAAGCCTCCTCTTTTGATTCCGAAGACACTTTTTGATACATTTATCGTAAAATATAACACATATGGCTAAACAGCCTAGTATATTAATTGAATCAAACAAGTATATGCACCATTAAAACTCCAAATCTATTTCAATCCGTCAGCCAAAGGTGTCATTCATCATGGTTTGCATTTCGTACAAATGTTAACTCGTTTAATTCCTAAATAGTGAGAATTTCTAATCACCTAATGTTAATTAGGCTCCTCTTGTTGCTCCGAGCATTATTTTTCATGCAATAACCTTGAAATTAACTTTTGATTCTTTCTTAATATCTATATTCATTATGAAAAAACTACCCCTGGACCATGCATAACATGAATTCATTCAATTTAAAAAACAATAGTGTCCTAGATTTTGAATTGCATTTCTTATTGATATTAGTTGTTGAATTCAGAAATAGAGAGTTCCTCCCATCATTTTTGGCTAGCAAGCCTCCTCTTTTGATTCTGAGCACACTTTTTGATGCATTTAACACGAAAGATAACACATGTGGCTAAACAACCGAGTATAATAATTGAATCAAACAAGTATATATACCATTAAAACTCCAAATCTCTTTAAATCCGTCAGCCAAAGTTGTCATTCATCATGGTTTGCATTTTGTACAGATGTTAACTCGTTTAATTCCTAAATAATCAGAATTTCTAATCACCTAATGTTAATTAGGCTCCTCTTGTTGTTCCGAGGATTATTTTTCATGCAATAACCTTGAAATTAACTCTTGATTCTTTCTTAATAACTATATTCATTATGAAAAAACTACCCCTGGACCATCCATAACATGAATTCATTCAATTTATCAAACAATGGAGTCCTTGATTTTGAATTGCATTTCTTATTGATATTAGTTGTTGAATTGAGAAATAGGGAGTTCCTACCATCATTTTTGGATAGCAAGCCTCCTCTTTTGATTCCAAGCACACTTTTTGATACATTTATCATAAAATATAACACATATGGCTAAACAGCCTATTATATTAATTGAATCAAACATGTATATACATCAACAAAACCCCAAATCTATTTAAATCAATCATCCAAAGGTTCCATTAATCATGGCTTGCATTTTGCCCAAATGTTAACTGGTTTAATTCCTAAATAATGAGATATTCTAATCACCTAATGTTAATTATGCTTCTCTTGTTTTTTCCATGACTATTTTTCATGCAATAACCTTGAAATTAACTTTTGATTCTTTCTTAATAACTATAATCATTCTGAAAAAAATGCTCCCGGACGATCTATAACATGAATTCTTTCAATTTATCAAACAATGGAGTCCTTGATTTTGAATTGCATTTCTTATTGATATTAGTTGTTGAATTCAGAAATAGGTAGTTCTTGCCATCATTCTTGGATAGCAAGCCTCCTCTTTTGATTTCGAAGACACTTTTTGATAAATTTATCATAAAATATAACACATATGGCTAAACAGCCTATTATATTAATTGAATCAAACATATATATACACCAATAAAACCCCAAATCTATTTAAATCAATCATCCAAAGGTGCCATTAATCATGGCTTGCATTTTGCACAAATGTTAACTGGTTTAATTCCTAAATAATGAGATATTCTAATCACCTAATGTTAATTATCATTCTCTTGTTTTTACCATGACTATTTTTCATGCAATAACCTTGAAATTAACTTTTGATTCTTTCTTAATAACTATAATCATTCTGAAAAAAATGCTCCCAGACGATATATAAGATGAATTCTTTCAATTAATCAAACAATGGAGTCCTTGATTTTGAATTGCATTTCTTATTTATATTAGTTGTTCAATTCAGAAATAGGGAGTTCCTACCATCATTCTTGGATAGCAAGCCTCCTCTTTTGATTCCGAAGACACTTTTTGATACCTTTATCATAAAATATAACACATATGGATAAACAGCCTATTATATTAATTGAATCAAACATGTATGTACACCAATAAAACCCCAAATCTATTTAAATCAATCATCCAAAGGTGCCATTAATCATGGCTTGTATTTCGCACAAAAGTTAACTGGTTTAGTTCCTAAATAATGAGATATTCTAATCACCTAATGTTAATTATGCTTTTCTTGTTTTTACCATGACTATATTTCCTGCAATAACCTTGAAATTAACTTTTGATTCTTTCTTAATAACTATAATCATTCTGAAAAAAATGCTCCCGGACGATCTATAAGATGAATTCATTCAATTTAACAAACAATGGTGTCCTTGATTTTGAATTGCATTTCTTGTTGATATTAGTTGTTGAATTCAGAAATAGGGAGTTCCTACCATCATTCTTGGATATCAAGCCTCCTCTTTTAATTCCGAAGACACTTTTTGATACATTTATCATATAATATAACACATATGGCTAAACAGCCTAGTATATTAATTGAATCAAACATGTATATACACCAATAAAACCCCAAATCTATTTAAATCAATCATCCAAAGGTGCCATTAATCATGAATTGCATTTCGCGCAAATGTTAACTGGTTTAATTCCTAAATAATGAGATATTCTAATCACCTAATGTTAATTATGCTTCTCTTGTTTTTACCATGACTATTTTTCATGTAATAACTTTGAAATTAACTTTTGAGTCTTTCTTAATAACTATAATCATTCTGAAAAAAATGCTCCCGGACGATCTATAATATGAATTCATTCAATTTAACAAACAATGGAGTCCTTGATTTTGAATTGCATTTTTTATCGATATTAATTGTAGAATTGAAAAATAGAGAGTTCCCCTCATAATGTTTGGCTACCAAGCCTCCTATTTTAATTCCAGACAAACTTTTTGATGCATTTTACATGAAATATAACACATGTGGCTAAACAACCAAGTATATTAATTGAATCAAACAACTATATACACCATTAAAACTCCAAATCTATTTCAATCCGTCAGCCAAAGGTGTCATTCATCATGGTTTGCATTTCGTACAAATGTTAACTCGTTTAATTCTTAAATAGTGAGAATTTCTAATCACCTAATGTTAATTAGGCTCCTCTTGTTGCTCCGGGCATTATTTTTAATGCAATAACCTTGAAATTAACTTTTGATTCTTTCTTAATATCTATGTTCATTATGAAAAAACTACCCCTGGACCATCCATGACATGAATTCATTCAATTTAACAAACAATAGTGTCCTTGATTTTGAATTGCATTTCTTATTGATATTAGTTGCTGAATTCAGAAATAGAGAGTTCCTCCCATCATTTTTGGCTACCAAGCCTCCTCTTTTGAATCCAAACACACTTTTTGATGCGTTTAAAACGAAAGATAACACATGTGGCTTAACAACCGAGTTTATTAATTGAATCAAACAAGTATATACACCATTAAAACTCCAAATCTATTTAAATCCATCAGCCAAAGGTGTCATTCATCATGGTTTGCATTTCGTACAAATGTTAACTGGTTTAATTTCTAAATAATGAGATATTCTAATCACCTAATGTTAATTATGCATCTCTTGTTTTTACCATGACTATTTTTCATGCAATAACCTTGAAATTAACTTTTGATTCTCTCTTAATATCTATATTCATTATGAAAAACTACCCCTGGACCATCCATAACATGAATTCATTCAATTTAACAAACAATAGTGTCCTTGATTTTGAATTGCATTTCTTATTGATATTAGTTGCTAAATTCAGAAATAGAGAGTTCCTCCCATCATTTTTGGCTAGCAAGCCTCCTCTTTTGATTCTGAACACACTTTTTGATGCATTTAACACGAAAGTTAACACATGTGGCTAAACAACCAAGTATATTAATTGAATCAAACAATTATATACACCATTAAAACTCCAAATCTATTTAAATCTATTAGCCAAAGGTGTCATTCATCATGGTTTGCATTTCATACAAATGTTAACTCGTTTAATTCCTAAATAATGAGAATTTCTAATCACCTAATGTTAATTAGGCTCCTCTTGTTGTTCCGAGGATTGTTTTTTTCATGCAATAACCTTGAAATTAAACTCTTGATTCTTTCTTAATAACTATATTCATTATGAAAAAAAACTACCCCTGGACCATCCATAAACGTGAATTCATTCAATTTAACAAACAAACGGAGTCCTTCATTTTGAATTGCATTTCTTATTGATATTAGTTGTTGAATTCAGAAATAGGGAGTTCCTACCATCATTTTTGGATTGCAAGCCTCCTCTTTTGATTCCAAACACACTTTTTGATACATTTATCATAAAAATATAACACATATGGCTAAACAGCCTATTATATTAATTGAATCAAACATGTATATATACACCAATAAAACCCCAAATCTATTTAAATCAATCATCCAAAGATGCCATTAATCATGGCTTGCATTTTGCACAAATGTTAACTGGTTTAATTTCTAAATAATGAGATATTCTAATCACCTAATGTTAATTATGCTTCTCTTGTTTTTACCATGACAATTTTTCATGCAATAACCTTGAAATTAACTTTTGAGTCTTTCTTAATAACTATAATCATTCTGAAAAAAATGCTCCCAGACGATCTATAAGATGAATTCTTTCAATTTAACAAACAATGGAGTCCTTGATTTTGAATTGCATTTCTTATTTGATATTAATTGTTGAATTCAGATATAGGGAGTTCCTCCCACCATTCTTGGATAGCAAGCCTCCTCTTTTTATTCCGAAGATGCTTTTTGATACATTTATCGTAAAATATAACACATATGGCTAAACAGCCTAGTATATTAATTGAATCAAACATGTATATACACCAATAAAACCCCAAATCTATTTAAATCAATCATCCAAAGGTGCCATTAATCATGACTTGCATTTCGCGCAAATGTTAACTGGTTTAATTCCTAAATAATGAGATATTCGAATCACCTAATGTTAATATGCTTCTCTTGTTTTTACCATGACTATTTTTCATGCAATAACCTTGAAATTAACTTTTGAGTCTTTCTTAATAACTATAATCATTCTGAAAAAAATGCTCCCGGACGATCTATAATATGAATTCATTCAATTTAACAAACAATGGAGTCCTTGATTTTGAATTGCATTTTTTATCGATATTAATTGTAGAATTGAAAAATAGAGAGTTCCTCCCATAATGTTTGGCAACCAAGCCTCCTATTTTAATTCCAAACACACTTTTTGATGCATTTTACATGAAATATAACACATGTGGCTAAACAACCAAGTATATTAATTGAATCAAACAAGTATATACACCATTAAAACTCCAAATCTATTTCAATCTGTCAGCGAAAGGTGTCATTCATCATGGTTTGCATTTCGTACAAATGTTAACTCGTTTAATTCCTAAATAGTGAGAATTTCTAATCACCTAATGTTAATTAGGCTCCTCTTGTTGCTCCGAGCATTATTTTTCATCCAATAACCTTGAAATTAACTTTTGATTCTTTCTTAATATCTATATTCATTATGAAAAAACTACCCCTGGATCATCCATGACATGAATTCATTCAATTTAACAAACAATAGTGTCCTTGATTTTGAATTGCATTTCTTATTGATATTAGTTGCTGAATTCAGAAATAGAGAGTTCCTCCCATCATTTTTGGCTACCAAGCCTCCTCTTTTGAATCCAAACACACTTTTTGATGCGTTTAAAACGAAAGATAACACATGTGGCTTAACAACCGAGTTTATTAATTGAATCAAACAAGTATATACACCATTAAAACTCCAAATCTATTTAAATCCGTCAGCCAAAGGTGTCATTCATCATGGTTTGCATTTCGTACAAATGTTAACTAGTTTAATTTCTAAATAATGAGATATTCTAATCACCTAATGTTAATTATGCATCTCTTGTTTTTACCATGACTATTTTTCATGCAATAACCTTGAAATTAACTTTTGATTCTCTCTTAATATCTATATTCATTATGAAAAAACTACCCCTGGACCATCCATAACATGAATTCATTCAATTTAACAAACAATAGTGTCCTTGATTTTGAATTGCATTTCTTATTGATATTAGTTGCTAAATTCAGAAATAGAGAGTTCCTCCCATCATTTTTGGCTAGCAAGCCTCCTCTTTTGATTCTGAACACACTTTTTGATGCATTTATCACGAAAGATAACACATGTGGCTAAACAACCAAGTATATTAATTGAATGAAACAATTATGTACACCATTAAAACTCCAAATCTATTTAAATCTATTAGCCAAAGGTGTCATTCATCATGGTTTGCATTTCGTACAAATGTTAACTCGTTTAATTCCCAAATAATGAGAATTTCTAATCACCTAATGTTAATTAGGCTCCTCTTGTTGTTCCGGGGATTGTTTTTCATGCAATAACCTTGAAATTAACTCTTGATTCTTTCTTAATAACTATATTCATTATGAAAAAACTACCCCTGGACCATCCATAACGTGAATTCATTCAATTTAACAAACAACGGAGTCCTTCATTTTGAATTGCATTTCTTATTGATATTAGTTGTTGAATTCAGAAATAGGGAGTTCCTACCATCATTTTTGGATTGCAAGCCTCCTCTTTTGATTCCAAACACACTTTTTGATACATTTATCATAAAATATAACACATATGGCTAAACAGCCTATTATATTAATTGAATCAAACATGTATATACACCAATAAAACCCCAAATCTATTTAAATCAATCATCCAAAGATGCCATTAATCATGGCTTGCATTTTGCACAAATGTTAACTGGTTTAATTTCTAAATAATGAGATATTCTAATCACCTAATGTTAATTATGCTTCTCTTGTTTTTACCATGACAATTTTTCATGCAATAACCTTGAAATTAACTTTTGAGTCTTTCTTAATAACTATAATCATTCTGAAAAAAATGCTCCCAGACGATCTATAAGATGAATTCTTTCAATTTAACAAACAATGGAGTCCTTGATTTTGAATTGCATTTCTTATTGATATTAGTTGTTGAATTCAGATATAGGGAGTTCCTCCCACCATTCTTGGATAGCAAGCCTCCTCTTTTTATTCCGAAGATGCTTTTTGATACATTTATCGTAAAATATAACACATATGGCTAAACAGCCTAGTATATTAATTGAATCAAACATGTATATACACCAATAAAACCCCAAATCTATTTAAATCAATCATCCAAAGGTGCCATTAATCATGACTTGCATTTCGCGCAAATGTTAACTGGTTTAATTCCTAAATAATGAGATATTCGAATCACCTAATGTTAATATGCTTCTCTTGTTTTTACCATGACTATTTTTCATGCAATAACCTTGAAATTAACTTTTGAGTCTTTCTTAATAACTATAATCATTCTGAAAAAAAAAATGCTCCCGGACGATCTATAATATGAATTCATTCAATTTAACAAACAATGGAGTCCTTGATTTTGAATTGCATTTTTTTTATCGATATTAATTGTAGAATTGAAAAATAGAGAGTTCCTCCCATAATGTTTGGCAACCAAGCCTCCTATTTTAATTCCAAACACACTTTTTGATGCATTTTACATGAAATATAACACATGTGGCTAAACAACCAAGTATATTAATTGAATCAAACAAGTATATACACCATTAAAACTCCAAATCTATTTCAATCTGTCAGCGAAAGGTGTCATTCATCATGGTTTGCATTTCGTACAAATGTTAACTCGTTTAATTCATAAATAGTGAGAATTTCTAATCACCTAATGTTAATTAGGCTCCTCTTGTTGCTCCGAGCATTATTTTTCATCCAATAACCTTGAAATTAACTTTTGATTCTTTCTTAATATCTATATTCATTATGAAAAAACTACCCCTGGATCATCCATGACATGAATTCATTCAATTTAACAAACAATAGTGTCCTTGATTTTGAATTGCATTTCTTATTGATATTAGTTGCTGAATTCAGAAATAGAGTTCCTCCCATCATTATTGGCTACCAAGCCTCCTCTTTTGATTCCAAACACACTTTTTGATGCATTTAACATGAAAGATAACACATGTGGCTAAACAACCGAGTTTATTAATTGAATCAAACAAGTATATACACCATTAAAACTCCAAATCTATTTAAATCCGTCAGCCACAGGTGTCATTCATCATGGTTTGCATTTCGTACAAATGTTGACTGGTTTAATTTCTAAATAATGAGATATTCTAATCACCTAATGTTAATTATGCTTGTCTTGTTTTTACCATGACTATTTTTCATGCAATAACCTTGAAATTAACTTTTGATTCTTTCTTAATAACTATATTCATTATGAAAAAACTACCCTTGGACCATCCATAACATGAATTTATTCAATTTAACAAACAATAGTGTCCTTTATTTTGAATTGCATTTCTTATTGATATTAGTTGCTGAATTTAGAAATAGAGAGTTCCTCCCATCATTTTTGGCTAGCAAGCCTCCTCTTTTGATTCTGAGCACACTTTTGATGCATTTAACACGAAAGATAACACATGTGGCTAAACAACCGAGTATAATAATTGAATCAAACAAGTATATATACCATTAAAACTCCAAATCTATTTAAATCCGTCAGCCAAAGTTGTCATTCATCATGGTTTGCATTTTGTACAAATGTTAACTCGTTTAATTCCTAAATAGTGAGAATTTCTAATCACCTAATGTTAATTAGGCTCCTCTTGTTGTTCTGAGGATTATTTTTCATGCAATAACCTTGAAATTAACTTTTGATTTCTTAATATCCATATTCATTATGAAAAAACTACCCCTGGACCATCCATGACATGAATTCATTCAATTTAACAAACAATGGTGTCCTTGATTTTGAATTGCATTTCTTATTGATATTAGTTGCTGAATTCAGAAATAGAGAGATCCTCTCATCATTTTTGGCTACCAAGCCTCCTCTTTTGATTCCAAACACACTTTTTGATGCATTTAACACGAAAGATAACACATGTGGCTAAACAACCGAGTATATTAATTGAATCAAACAAGTATATACACCATTAAAACTCCAAATCTATTTAAATCCATCAGCCAAAGGTGTCATTCATCATGGTTTGCATTTCGTACGAATGTTAACTCGTTTAATTCCTAAATAATGAGAATTTCTAATCACCTAATGTTAATTAGCCTCCTCTTGTTGTTCCGAGGATTATTTTTCATGCAATAACCTTGAAATTAACTTTTGGGTCTTTCTTAATAACTATAATCATTCTGAAAAAAATGCTCCCGGACAATCAATAATATGAATTCATTCAATTTAACAAACAATGGAGTCCTTGATTTTGAATTGCATTTCTTATTGATATTAGTTGTTGAATTCAGAAATAGGGAGTTCTTACCATCATTCTTGGATAGCAAGCCTCCTCTTTTGATTTCGAAGACGCTTTTTGATACATTTATCATAAAATATAACACATATGGCTAAACAGCCTAGTATATTAATTGAATCAAACATGTATATACACCAATAAAACCCCAAATCTATTTAAATCAATCATCCAAAGGTGCCATTAATCATGACTTGCATTTCGCGCAAATGTTAACTGGTTTAATTCCTAAATAATGAGATATTCTAATCACCCAATGTTAATTATGCTTCTCTTGTTTTTACCATGACTATTTTTCATGCAATAACCTTGAAATTAACTTTTGAGTCTTTCTTAACAACTATAATCATTCTGAAAAAAATGCTATCGGACAATCTATAATATGGATTCATTCATTTTAACAAACAATGGAGTCCTTGATTTTTAATTGCATTTTTTATCGATATTAATTGTAGAATTGAAAAATGGAGAGTTCCTCCCATAATTTTTGGCTACCAAGCCTCCTATTTTAATTACAAATACACTTTTTGATGCATTTAACATGAAATATAACACATGTGGCTAAACAACCAAGTATATCAATTGAATCAAACAAGTATATACACCATTAAAACTCCAAATCTATTTCAATCCGTCAGCCAAAGGTGTCATTCATCATGGTTTGCATTTCGTACAAATGTTAACTCGTTTAATTCCTAAATAGTGAGAATTTCTAATCGCCTAATGTTAATTAGGCTCCTCTTGTTGCTCCGAGCATTATTTTTCATGCAATAACCCTGAAATTAACTTTTGATTCTTTCTTAATATCTATATTCATTATGAAAAAACTACCCCTGGACCATCCATAACATGAATTTATTCAATTTAACAAACAATAGTGTCCTTGATTGTGAATTGCATTTCTTATTGATATTAGTTGCTGAATTCAGAAATAGAGAGTTCCTCCCATCATTTTTGGCTACCAAGCCTCCTCTTTTGATTTAAAACACACTTTTTGATGCATTTAACACGAAAGATAACACATGTTGCTAAACAACCGAGTATATTAATTAAATCAAACAAGTATATATACCATTAAAACTCCAAATCTATTTACATCCGTCTACCAAAGTTGTCATTCATCATGGTTTGCATTTCGTACAAATGTTAACTCGTTTAATTAATAAATAGTGAGAATTTCTAATCACCTAATGTTAATTAGGCTCCACTTGTTGTTCCGAGGATTATTTTTCATGCAATAACCTTGAAATTAACTTTTGATTCTTTCTTAATATCTATATTCATTATGAAAAAACTACCCCTGGACCATCCATAACATGAATTCATTCAATTTAACAAACAATAGTGTCCTTGATTTTGAATTGCATTTCTTATTGACATTTGTTGCTGAATTCAGAAATAGAGAGTTCCTCCCATCATTTTTGGCTACCAAGCCTCCTATTCTAATTCCGAACACACTTTTTGATGCATTTAACATGAAATATAACACATGTGGATAAACAACCGAGTATATTAATTGAATCAAACAAGTATATACACCATTAAAACTCCAAATCTATTTCAATCCATCAGCCAAAGGTGTCATTCATCATGGTTTGCATTTCGTACGAATATTAACTCGTTTAATTCCTAAATAATGAGAATTTCTAATCACCTAATGTTAATTAGCCTCCTCTTGTTGTTCCGAGGATTATTTTTCATGCAATAACCTTGAAATTAACTTTTGGGTCTTTCTTAATAACTATAATCATTCTGAAAAAAATGCTCCCGGACGATCAATAATATGAATTCATTCAATTTAACAAACAATGGAGTCCTTGATTTTGAATTGCATTTCTTGTTGATATTAGTTGTTGAATTCAGAAATAGGGAGTTCCTACCATCATTCTTGGATATCAAGCCTCCTCTTTTAATTCCGAAGACACTTTTTGATACATTTATCATATAATATAACACATATGGCTAAACAGCCTAGTATATTAATTGAATCAAACATGTATATACACCAATAAAACCCCAAATCTATTTAAATCAATCATCCAAAGGTGCCATTAATCATGAATTGCATTTCGCGCAAATGTTAACTGGTTTAATTCCTAAATAATGAGATATTCTAATCACCTAATGTTAATTATGCTTCTCATGTTTTTACCATGACTATTTTTCATGCAATAACTTTGAAATTAACTTTTGAGTCTTTCTTAATAACTATAATCATTCTGAAAAAAATGCTCCCGGACGATCTATAATATGAATTCATTCAATTTAACAAACAATGGAGTCCTTGATTTTGAATTGCATTTTTTATCGATATTAATTGTAGAATTGAAAAATAGAGAGTTCCTCCTATAATGTTTGGCTACCAAGCCTCCTATTTTAATTCCAAACAAACTTTTTGATGCATTTTACATGAAATATAAAACATGTGGCTAAACAACCAAGTATATTAATTGAATCAAACAAGTATATACACCATTAAAACTCCAAATCTATTTCAATCCGTCAGCCAAAGGTGTCATTCATCATGGTTTGCATTTCGTACAAATGTTAACTCGTTTAATTCTTAAATAGTGAGAATTTCTAATCACCTAATGTTAATTAGGCTCCTCTTGTTGCTCCGGGCATTATTTTAAATGCAATAACCTTGAAATTAACTTTTGATTCTTTCTTAATATCTATATTCATTATGAAAAAACTACCCCTGGACCATCCATGACATGAATTCATTCAATTTTGAAATGCATTCATCATGGTTTGCATTTCGTACAAATGTTAACTGGTTTAATTTCTAAATAATGAGATATTCTAATCATCTAATGTTAATTATGCATCTCTTGTTTTTACCATGACTATTTTTCATGCAATAACCTTGAAATTAACTTTTGATTCTCTCTTAATATCTATATTCATTATGAAAAAACTACCCCTGGACCATCCATAACATGAATTCATTCAATTTAACAAACAATAGTGTCCTTGATTTTGAATTGCATTTCTTATTGATATTAGTTGCTAAATTCAGAAATAGAGAGTTCCTCCCATCATTTTTGGCTAGCAAGCCTCCTCTTTTGATTCTGAACACACTTTTTGATGCATTTAACACGAAAGATAACACATGTGGCTAAACAACCAAGTATATTAATTGAATCAAACAATTATATACACCATTAAAACCCCAAATCTATTTAAATCTATTAGCCAAAGGTGTCATTCATCATGGTTTGCATTTCGTACAAATGTTAACTCGTTTAATTCCTAAATAATGAGAATTTCTAATCACCTAATGTTAATTAGGCTCCTCTTGTTGTTCCGAGGATTGTTTTTCATGCAATAACCTTGAAATTAACTCTTGATTCTTTCTTAATAACTATATTCATTATGAAAAAACTACCCCTGGACCATCCATAACGTGAATTCATTCAATTTAACAAACAACGGAGTCCTTCATTTTGAATTGCATTTCTTATTGATATTAGTTGTTGAATTCAGAAATAGGGAGTTCCTACCATCATTTTTGGATTGCAAGCCTCCTCTTTTGATTCCAAACACACTTTTTGATACATTTATCATAAAATATAACACATATGGCTAAACAGCCTATTATATTAATTGAATCAAACATGTATATACACCAATAAAACCCCAAATCTATTTAAATCAATCATCCAAAGGTGCCATTAATCATGAATTGCATTTCGCGCAAATGTTAACTGGTTTAATTCCTAAATAATGAGATATTCGAATCACCTTATGTTAATTATGCTTCTCTTGTTTTTACCATGACTATTTTTCATGCAATAACCTTGAAATTAACTTTTGAGTCTTTCTTAATAACTATAATCATTCTGAAAAAAATGCTCCCGGACGATCTATAATATGAATTCATTCAATTTAACAAACAATGGAGTCCTTGATTTTGAATTGCATTTTTTATCGATATTAATTGTAGAATTGAAAAATAGAGAGTTCCTCCCATAATGTTTGGCTACCAAGCCTCCTATTTTAATTCCAAACACACTTTTTGATGCATTTTACATGAAATATAACACATGTGGCTAAACAACCAAGTATATTAATTGAATCAAACAAGTATATACACCATTAAAACTCCAAATCTATTTCAATCTGTCAGCCAAAGGTGTCATTCATAATGGTTGGCATTTCGTACAAATGTTAACTCGTTTAATTCCTAAATAGTGAGAATTTCTAATCACCTAATGTTAATTAGGCTCCTCTTGTTGCTCCGGGCATTATTTTAAATGCAATAACCTTGAAATTAACTTTTGATTCTTTCTTAATATCTATATTCATTATGAAAAAACTACCCCTGGACCATCCATGACATGAATTCATTCAGTTTAACAAACAATAGTGTCCTTGATTTTCAATTGCATTTCTTATTGATATTAGTTGCTCAATTCAGAAATAGAGAGTTCCTCCCATCATTTTTGGCTACCAAGCCTCCTCTTTTGATTCCAAACACACTTTTTGATGCATTTAACACGAAAGATAACACATGTGGCTAAGCAACCGAGTTTATTAATTGAATCAAACAAGTATATACACCATTAAAACTCCAAATCTATTTAAATCCGTCAGCCAAAGGTGTCATTCATCATGGTTTGCATTTCGTACAAAGGTTGACTGGTTTAATTTCTAAATAATGAGATATTCTAATCACCTAATGTTAATTATGCTTCTCTTGTTTTTACCATGACTATTTTTCATGCAATAACCTTGAAATTAACTTTTGATTCTTTCTTAGTAACTATATTCATTATGAAAAAACTACCCTTGGACCATCCATAACATGAATTCATTCAATTTAACAAACAATAGTGTCCTTTATTTTGAATTGCATTTCTTATTGATATTAGTTGCTGAATTCAGAAATAGAGAGTTCCTCCCATCATTTTTGGCTACCAAGCCTCCTCTTTTGATTCCAAACACACTTTTTGATGCATTTGACACGAAAGATAACACATGTGGCTAAACAACCGAGTTTATTAATTGAATCAAACAAGTATATACACCATTAAAACTCCAAATCTATTTAAATCCGTCAGCCAAAGGTGTCATTCATCATGGTTTGCATTTCGTACGAATGTTAACTCGTTTAATTCCTAAATAATGAGAATTTCTAATCACCTAATGTTAATTAGCCTCCTCTTGTTGTTCCGAGGATTATTTTTCATGCAATAACCTTGAAATTAACTTTTGGGTCTTTCTTAATAACTATAATCATTCTGAAAAAAATGCTCCCAGACGATCAATAATATGAATTCATTCAATTTAACAAACAATGGAATCCTTGATTTTGAATTGCATTTCTTATTGATATTAGTTGTTGAATTCAGAAATAGGGAGTTCTTACCATCATTCTTGGATAGCAAGCCTCCTCTTTTGATTTCGAAGACGCTTTTTGATACATTTATCATAAAATATAACACATATGGCTAAACAGCCTAGTAGATTAATTGAATCAAACATGTATATACACCAATAAAACCCCAAATCTATTTAAATCAATCATCCAAAGGTGCCATTAATCATGACTTGCATTTCGCGCAAATGTTAACTGGTTTAATTCCTAAATAATGAGATATTCTAATCACCCAATGTTAATTATGCTTCTCTTGTTTTTACCATGACTATTTTTCATGCAATAACCTTGAAATTAACTTTTGATTCTTTCTTAATAACTATATTCATTATGAAAAAACTACCCTTGGACCATCCATAACATGAATTCATTCAATTTAACAAACAATAGTGTCCTTGATTTTGAATTGCATTTCTTATTGATATTAGTTGCTGAATTCAGAAATAGAGAGTTCCTCCCATCATTTTTGGCTACCAAGCCTCCTCTTTTGATTCCAAACACACTTTTTGATGCATTTAACACGAAAGATAACACATGTGGCTAAGCAACCGAGTTTATTAATTGAATCAAACAAGTATATACACCATTAAAACTCCAAATCTATTTAAATCCGTCAACCAAAGGTGTCATTCATCATGGTTTGCATTTCGTATAAATGTTGACTGGTTTAATTTCTAAATAATGAGATATTCTAATCACCTAATGTTAATTATGCTTCTCTTGTTTTTACCATGACTATTTTTCATGCAATAACCTTGAAATTAACTTTTGATTCTTTCTTAGTAACTATATTCATTATGAAAAAACTACCCTTGGACCATCCATAACATGAATTCATTCAATTTAACAAACAATAGTGTCCTTTATTTTGAATTGCATTTCTTATTGATATTAGTTGCTGAATTCAAAAATAGAGAGTTCCTCCCATCATTTTTGGCTACCAAGCCTCCTCTTTTGATTCCAAACACACTTTTTGATGCATTTGACACGAAAGATAACACATGTGGCTAAACAACCGAGTTTATTAATTGAATCAAACAAGTATATACACCATTAAAACTCCAAATCTATTTAAATCCGTCAGCCAAAGGTGTCATTCATCATGGTTTCCATTTCGTACGAATGTTAACTCGTTTAATTCCTAAATAATGAGAATTTCTAATCACCTAATGTTAATTAGCCTCCTCTTGTTGTTCCGAGGATTATTTTTCATGCAATAACCTTGAAATTAACTTTTGGGTCTTTCTTAATAACTATAATCATTCTGAAAAAAATGCTCCCGGACGATCAATAATATGAATTCATTCAATTTAACAAACAATGGAATCCTTGATTTTGAATTGCATTTCTTATTGATATTAGTTGTTGAATTCAGAAATAGGGAGTTCTTACCATCATTCTTGGATAGCAAGCCTCCTCTTTTGATTTCGAAGACGCTTTTTGATACATTTATCATAAAATATAACACATATGGCTAAACAGCCTAGTAGATTAATTGAATCAAACATGTATATACACCAATAAAACCCCAAATCTATTTAAATCAATCATCCAAAGGTGCCATTAATCATGACTTGCATTTGGCGCAAATGTTAACTGGTTTAATTCCTAAATAATGAGATATTCTAATCACCCAATGTTAATTATGCTTCTCTTGTTTTTACCATGACTATTTTTCATGCAATAACCTTGAAATTAACTTTTGATTCTTTCTTAATAACTATATTCATTATGAAAAAACTACCCTTGGACCATCCATAACATGAATTCATTCAATTTAACAAACAATAGTGTCCTTTATTTTGAATTGCATTTCTTATTGAAATTAGTTGCTGATTTCAGAAATAGAGAGTTCCTCCCATCATTTTTGGCTACCAAGCCTCCTCTTTTGATTCTGAGCACACTTTTTGATGCATTTAACACGAAAGATAACACATGTGGCTAAACAACCGAGTATAATAATTGAATCAAACAAGTATATATACCATTAAAACTCCAAATCTATTTAAATCCGTCAGCCACAGTTGTCATTCATCATGGTTTGCATTTGGTACAAATGTTAACTCGTTTAATTGCTAAATAGTGAGAATTTCTAATCACCTAATGTTAATTAGGCTCCTCTTGTTGTTCTGAGGATTATTTTTCATGCAATAACCTTGAAATTACCTTTTGATTCTTTCTTAATATCCATATTCATTATGAAAAAACTACCCCTGGACCATCCATGACATGAATTCATTCAATTTAACAAATAATGGTGTCCTTGATTTTGAATTGCATTTCTTATTGATATTAGTTGCTGAATTCAGAAATAGAGAGTTCCTCCCATCATTTTTGGCTACCAAGCCTCCTCTTTTGATTCCAAACACACTTTTTGATGCATTTAACACAAAAGATAACACATGTGGCTAAACAACCGAGTATATTAATTGAATCAAACAAGTATATACACCATTAAAACTCCAAATCTATTTAAATCCGTCAGCCAAAGGTGTCATTCATCATGGTTTGCATTTCGTACAAATGTTGACTGGTTTAATTTCTTAATAATGAGATATTCTAATCACCTAATGTTAATTATGCTTCTCTTGTTTTTACCATGACTATTTTTCATGCAATAACCTTGAAATTAACTTTTGATTCTTTCTTAATAACTATATTCATTATGAAAAAACTACCCTTGGACCATCCATAACATGAATTCATTCAATTTAACAAACAATAGTGTCCTTTATTTTGAATTGCATTTCTTATTGATATTAGTTGCTGAATTCAGAAATAGAGAGTTCCTCCCATCATTTTTGGCTACCAAGCCTCCTCTTTTGATTCTGAGCACACTTTTTGATGCATTTAACACGAAAGATAACACATGTGGCTAAACAACCGAGTATAATAATTGAATCAAACAAGTATATATACCATTAAAACTCCAAATCTATTTAAATCCGTCAGCCACAGTTGTCATTCATCATGGTTTGCATTTGGTACATATGTTAACTCGTTTAATTCCTAAATAGTGAGAATTTCTAATCACCTAATGTTAATTAGGCTCCTCTTGTTGTTCTGAGGATTATTTTTCATGCAATAACCTTGAAATTAACTTTTGATTCTTTCTTAATATCCATATTCATTATGAAAAAACTATCCCTGGACCATCCATGACATGAATTCATTCAATTTAACAAACAATGGTGTCCTTGATTTTGAATTGCATTTCTTATTGATATTAGTTGCTGAATTCAGAAATAGAGAGTTCCTCCCATCATTTTTGGCTACCAAGCCTCCTCTTTTGATTCCAAACACACTTTTTGATGCATTTAACACGAAAGATAACACATGTGGCTAAACAACCGAGTATATTAATTGAATCAACCAAGTATATACACCATTAAAACTCCAAATCTATTTAAATCCGTCAGCCAAAGGTGTCATTCATCATGGTTTGCATTTCGTACGAATGTTAACTCGTTTAATTCCTAAATAATGAGAATTTCTAATCACCTAATGTTAATTAGCCTCCTCTTGTTGTTCCGAGGATTATTTTTCATGCAATAACCTTGAAATTAACTTTTGGGTCTTTCTTAATAACTATAATCATTCTGAAAAAAATGCTCCCGGACGATCAATAATATGAATTCATTCAATTTAACAAACAATGGAATCCTTGATTTTGAATTGCATTTCTTATTGATATTAGTTGTTGAATTCAGAAATAGGGAGTTCTTACCATCATTCTTGGATAGCAAGCCTCCTCTTTTGATTTCGAAGACCTTTTTGATACATTTATCATAAAATATAACACATATGGCTAAACAGCCTAGTAGATTAATTGAATCAAACATGTATATACACCAGTAAAACCCCAAATCTATTTAAATCAATCATCTAAAGGTGCCATTAATCATGACTTGCATTTCGCGCAAATGTTAACTGGTTTAATTCCTAAATAATGAGATATTCTAATCACCCAATGTTAATTATGCTTCTCTTGTTTTTACCATGACTATTTTTCATGCAATAACCTTGAAATTAACTTTTGATTCTTTCTTAATAACTATATTCATTATGAAAAAACTACCCTTGGACCATCCATAACATGAATTCATTCAATTTAACAAACAATAGTGTCCTTGATTTTGAATTGCATTTCTTATTGATATTAGTTGCTGAATTCAGAAATAGAGAGTTCCTCCCATCATTTTTGGCTACCAAGCCTCCTCTTTTGATTCTAAACACACTTTTTGATGCATTTAACACGAAAGATAACACATGTGGCTAAACAACCGAGTATATTAATTGAATCAAACAAGTATATACACCATTAAAATTCCAAATCTATTTACATCCGTCAGCCAAAGTTGTCATTCATCATGGTTTGCATTTCGTACAAATGTTAACTCATTTAATTCCTAAATAGTGAGAATTTCTAATCACCTAATGTTAATTAGGCTCCTCTTGTTGTTCAAGGATTATTTTTCATGCAATAACCTTGAAATTAACTTTTGATTCTTTCTTAATATCTATATTCTTTATGAAAAAACTACCCCTGGACCATCCATAACATGAATTCATTCAATTTAACAAACAATAGTGTCCTTGATTTTGAATTGCATTTCTTATTGATATTAGTTGCTGAATTTAGAAATAGAGATTTCCTCCCATCATTTTTGGCTACCAAGCCTCCTATTCTAATTCCGAACACACTTTTTGATGCATTTAACATGAAATATAACACATGTGGATAAACAACCGAGTATATTAATTGAATCAAACAAGTATATGCACCATTAAAACTCCAAATCTATTTGAATCCATCAGCCAAAGGTGTCATTCACCATGGTTTGCATTTCATACAAATGTTACCTCGTTTAATTCATAAATAATGAGAATTTCTAATCACCTAATGTTAATTAGGCTCCTCTTGTTGTTCCGAGGATTATTTTTGATGCAGTAACATTCAAATTAACTTTTGATTCTTTCTTAATAACTATATTCATTATGAAAAAACTACCCCTGCACCATCCATAACATAAATTCATTCAATTTATCAAACAATGGAGTCCTTGATTTTGAATTGCATTTCTTATTGATATTAGTTGTTGAATTCAGAAATAGGGAGTTGCTACCATCATTTTTGGATAGCAAGCCTTCTCGTTTGATTCCAAACACACTTTTTGATACATTTATCATAAAATATAACACATATGGCTAAACAGCCTATTATATTAATTGAATCAAACATGTATATACACCAATAAAACCCCAAATCTATTTAAATCAATCATCCAAAGGTGCCATTAATCATGACTTGCATTTGGCGCAAATGTTAACTGGTTTAATTCCTAAATAATGAGATATTCTAATCACCCAATGTTAATTATGCTTCTCTTGTTTTTACCATGACTATTTTTCATGCAATAACCTTGAAATTAACTTTTGATTCTTTCTTAATAACTATATTCATTATGAAAAAACTACCCTTGGACCATCCATAACATGAATTCATTCAATTTAACAAACAATAGTGTCCTTGATTTTGAATTGCATTTCTTATTGATATTAGTTGCTGAATTCAGAAATAGAGAGTTCCTCCCATCATTTTTGGCTACCAAGCCTCCTCTTTTGATTCCAAACACACTTTTTGATGCATTTAACACGAAAGATAACACATGCGGCTAAACAACCGAGTATATTAATTGAATCAAACAAGTATATAGACCATTAAAACTCCAAATCTATTTACATCCGTCAGCCAAAGTTGTCATTCATCATGGTTTGCATTTCGTACAAATGTTAACTCGTTTAATTCCTAAATAGTGAGAATTTCTAATCACCTAATGTTAATTAGGCTCCTCTTGTTGTTCCAAGGATTATTTTTCATGCAATAACCTTGAAATTAACTTTTAATTCTTTCTTAATATCTATATTCATTATGAAAAAACTACCCCTGCACCATCCATAACATGAATTCATTCAATTTATCAAACAATGGAGTCGTTGATTTTGAATTGCATTTCTTATTAATATTAGTTGTTGAATTCAGAAATAGGGAGTTGCTACCATCATTTTTGGATAGCAAGCCTTCTCGTTTGATTCCAAACAAACTTTTTGATACATTTATCATAAAATATAACACATATGGCTAAACAGCCTATTATATTAATTGAATCAAACATGTATATACACCAATAAAACCCCAAATCTATTTAAATCAATCATCCAAAGGTGCCATTAATCATGGCTTGCATGTTGCACAAATGTTAACTGGTTTAATTTCTAAATAATGAGATATTCTAATCACCTAATGTTAATTATGCTTCTCTTGTTTTTACCATGACTATTTTTCATGCAATAACCTTGAAATTAACTTTTAATTCTTTCTTAATATCTATATTCATTATGAAAAAACTACCCCTGGACCATCCATAACATGAATTCATTCAATTTAACTGACAATGGAGTCCTTGATTTTGAATTGCATTTCTTATTGATATTAGTTGTTGAATTGAGAAATAGGGAGTTCCTACCATCATTTTTGGATAGCAAGCCTCCTCTTTTGATTCCAAACACACTTTTTGATACATTTATCCTAAAATATAACACATATGGCTAAACAGCCTATTATATTAATTGAATCAAACATGCATATACACCTATAAAACCCCAAATCTATTTAAATCAATCATCCAAATGTGCCATTAATCATGGCTTGCATTTTGCACAAATGTTAACTGGTTTAATTTCTAAATAATGAGATATTCTAATCACGTAATGTTAATTATGCTTCTTTTGTTTTTTACCATGACTTTTTTCATGCAATAACCTTGAAATTAACTTTTGATTCTTTCTTAATAACTATATTTATTATGAAAAAACTACCCCTGGACAATCCATAACATCAATTCATTCAATTTAACAAACAATGGTGTCCTTGATTTTGAATTGCATTTCTTATTGATATTAGTTGCTGAATTCAGATAGAGAGTTCCTCCCATCACTTTTGGCTACCAAGCCTCCTCTTTTGATTCCAAACACACTTTTTGATGCATTTAACACGAAAGATAACACATGCGGCTAAACAACCGAGTATATTAATTGAATCAAACAAGTATATAGACCATTAAAACTCCAAATCTATTTACATCCGTCAGCCAAAGTTGTCATTCATCATGGTTTGCATTTCGTACAAATGTTAACTCGTTTAATTCCTAAATAGTGAGAATTTCTAATCACCTAATGTTAATTAGGCTCCTCTTGTTGTTCCAAGGATTATTTTTCATGCAATAACCTTGAAATTAACTTTTAATTCTTTCTTAATATCTATATTCATTATGAAAAAACTACCCCTGGACCATCCATAACATGAATTCATTCAATTTAACTGACAATGGAGTCCTTGATTTTGAATTGCATTTCTTATTGATATTAGTTGTTGAATTGAGAAATAGGGAGTTCCTACCATCATTTTTGGATAGCAAGCCTCCTCTTTTGATTCCAAACACACTTTTTGATACATTTATCCTAAAATATAACACATATGGCTAAACAGCCTATTATATTAATTGAATCAAACATGTATATACACCAATAAAACCCCAAATCTATTTAAATCAATCATCCAAAGGTGCCATTAATCATGGCTTGCATTTTGCACAAATGTTAACTGGTTTAATTTCTAAATAATGAGATATTCTAATCACCTAATGTTAATTATGCTTCTCTTGTTTTTACCATGACTATTTTTCATGCAATATAACCTTGAAATTAACTTTTAATTCTTTCTTAATATATCTATATTCATTATGAAAAAACTACCCCTGGACCATCCATAACATGAATTCATTCAATTTAACTGACAATGGAGTCCTTGATTTTGAATTGCATTTCTTATTGATATTAGTTGTTGAATTGAGAAATAGGGAGTTCCTACCATCATTTTTGGATAGCAAGCCTCCTCTTTTGATTCCAAACACACTTTTTGATACATTTATCCTAAAATATAACACATATGGCTAAACAGCCTATTATATTAATTGAATCAAACATGCATATACACCTATAAAACCCCAAATCTATTTAAATCAATCATCCAAATGTGCCATTAATCATGGCTTGCATTTTGCACAAATGTTAACTGGTTTAATTTCTAAATAATGAGATATTCTAATCACGTAATGTTAATTATGCTTCTTTTGTTTTTACCATGACTTTTTTCATGCAATAACCTTGAAATTAACTTTTGATTCTTTCTTAATAACTATATTTATTATGAAAAAACTACCCCTGGACAATCCATAACATCAATTCATTCAATTTAACAAACAATGGAGTCCTTGATTTTGAATTGCATTTCTTATTGATATTAGTTGTTGAATTCAGAAATAGGGAGGTCCTACCATCATTTTTGGATAGCAAGCCTCCTCTTTTGATTCCAAACACACTTTTTGATACATTTATCATAAAATATAACACATATGGCTAAACAGCCTATTATATTAATTTAGTCAAACATGTATATACACCAATAAAACCCCAAATCTATTTAAATCAATCATCCAAAGGTGCCATTAATCATGGCTTGCATTTTGCACAAATGTTAACTGGTTTAATTTCTAAATAAAGAGATATTCTAATCACCTAATGTTAATTATGCTTCTCTTGTTTTTACCATGACTATATTTCATGCAATAACCTTGAAATTCACTTTTGATTCTTTCTTCATAACTATAATCATTCTAAAAAAAATGCTCTCGGACGATCTATAAGATGAATTCTTTCAATTTATCAAACAATGGAGTCCTTGATTTTCAATTGCATTTCTTATTGATATTAGTTTTGAATTCAAAAATAGGGTGTTCCTACCATCATTCTTGGATAGCAAGCCTCCTCTTTTGATTCCGAAGACACTTTTTGATACATTTATCATAAAATATAACACATATGGCTAAACAGCCCAATATATTAATTGAATCAAACATGTATATACACCAATAAAACCCCAAATCTATTTAAATCAATCATCCAAAGGTGCCATTAATCATGGCTTGCATTTCCCACAAATGTTAACTGGTTTAATTCCTTAATAATGAGATATTCTAATCACATAATGTTAATTATGCTTCTCTTGTTTTTACCATGACTATTTTTCATGCAATAACCTTGAAATTAAATTTTGAGTCTTTCTTAATAACTATAATCATTTTGAAAAAAATTGCTCTCGGACGATCTATAAAATGAATTCATTCAATTTAACAAACAATGGAGTCCTTGATTTTGAATTGCATTTCTTATTGATATTAATTGTAGAATTGAAAAATAGAGAGTTCCTCCCATCATTTTTGGCTACCAAGCCTCCTATTCTGATTCCGAACACACTTTTTGATGCATGTAACACGAAATATAACACATGTGGCTAAACAACCGAGTATATTAATTGAATCAAACAAGTATATGCACCATTAAAACTCCAAATCTCTTTAAATTCATCAGCCAAAGGTGTCATTCACCATGGTTTGCATTTCGTACAAATGTTAACTCGTTTAATTCATAAATAATGAGAATTTCTAATCACCTAATGTTAATTAGGCTCCTCTTGTTGTTCCGAGGATTATTTTTGATGCAATAACATTGAAATTAACTTTTGATTCTTTCTTAATAACTATATTCATTAAGAAAAAACTACCCCTGGACCATCCATAACATGAATTCATTCAGTTTATCAAACAATCGAGTCCTTGATTTTGAATTGCATTTCTTATTGATATTAGTTGTTGAATTCAGAAATAGGGAGTTCTTACCATCATTCTTGGATAGCAAGCCTCCTCTTTTGATTTCGAAGACGCTTTTTGATACATTTATCATAAAATATAACACATATGGCTAAACAGCCTAGTAGATTAATTGAATCAAACATGTATATACACCAATAAAACCCCAAATCTATTTAAATCAATCATCCAAAGGTGCCATTAATCATGACTTGCATTTGGCGCAAATGTTAACTGGTTTAATTCCTAAATAATGAGATATTCTAATCACCCAATGTTAATTATGCTTCTCTTGTTTTTACCATGACTATTTTTCATGCAATAACCTTGAAATTAACTTTTGATTCTTTCTTAATAACTATATATTCATTATGAAAAAAAACTACCCTTGGACCATCCATAACATGAATTCATTCAATTTAACAAACAATAGTGTCCTTGATTTTGAATTGCATTTCTTATTGATATTAGTTGCTGAATTCAGAAATAGAGAGTTCCTCCCATCATTTTTGGCTACCAAGCCTCCTCTTTTGATTCTAAACACACTTTTTGATGCATTTAACACGAAAGATAACACATGTGGCTAAACAACCGAGTATATTAATTGAATCAAACAAGTATATACACAATTAAAACTCCAAATCTATTTACATCCGTCAGCCAAAGTTGTCATTCATCATGGTTTGCATTTCGTACAAATGTTAACTCGTTTAATTCCTAAATAGTGAGAATTTCTAATCACCTAATGTTAATTAGGCTCCTCTTGTTGTTCCAAGGATTATTTTTCATGCAATAAGCTTGAAATTAACTTTTGATTCTTTCTTAATATCTATATTCTTTATGAAAAAACTACCCCTGGACCATCCATAACATGAATTCATTCAATTTAACAAACAATAGTGTCCTTGATTTTGAATTGCATTTCTTATTGATATTAGTTGCTAAATTCAGAAATAGAGATTTCCTCCCATCATTTTTGGCTACCAAGCCTCCTATTCTAATTCCGAACACACTTTTTGATGCATTTAACATGAAATATAACACATGTGGATAAACAACCGAGTATATTAATTGAATCAAACAAGTATATGCACCATTAAAACTCCAAATCTATTTGAATCCATCAGCCAAAGGTGTCATTCACCATGGTTTGCATTTCGTACAAATGTTACCTCGTTTAATTCATAAATAATGAGAATTTCTAATCACCTAATGTTAATTAGGCTCCTCTTGTTGTTCCGAGGATTATTTTTGATGCAGTAACATTCAAATTAACTTTTGATTCTTTCTTAATAACTATATTCATTATGAAAAAACTACCCCTGCACCATCCATAACATAAATTCATTCAATTTATCAAACAATGGAGTCCTTGATTTTGAATTGCATTTCTTATTGATATTAGTTGTTGAATTCAGAAATAGGGAGTTGCTACCATCATTTTTGGATAGCAAGCCTTCTCGTTTGATTCCAAACACACTTTTTGATACATTTATCATAAAATATAACACATATGGCTAAACAGCCTATTATATTAATTGAATCAAACATGTATATACACCAATAAAACCTCAAATCTATTTAAATCAATCATCCAAAGGTGCCATTAATCATGGCTTGCATGTTGCACAAATGTTAACTGGTTTAATTTCTAAATAATGAGATATTCTAATCACCTAATGTTAATTATGCTTCTCTTGTTTTTACCATGACTATTTTTCATGCAATAACCTTGAAATTAACTTTTGATTCTTTCTTAATATCTATATTCATTATGAAAAAACTACCCCTGGACCATCCATAACATGAATTCATTCAATTTAACAAACAATAGTGTCCTTGATTTTGAATTGCATTTCTTATTGATATTAGTTGCTGAATTCAGAAATAGAGAGTTCCTCCCATCATTTTTGGCTACCAAGCCTCCTCTTTTGATTCCAAACACACTTTTTCATGCATTTAACACGAAAGATAACACATGTGGCTAAACAACCGAGTTTATTAATTGAATCAAACAAGTATATACACCATTAAAACTCCAAATCTATTTAAATCCGTCAGCCAAAGGTGTCATTCATCATGGTTTGCATTTCGTACAAATGTTGACTGGTTTAATTTCTTAATAATGAGATATTCTAATCACCTAATGTTAATTATGCTTCTCTTGTTTTTACCATGACTATTTTTCATGCAATAACCTTGAAATTAACTTTTGATTCTTTTTTAATAACTATATTCATTATGAAAAAACTACCCTTGGACCATCCATAACATGAATTCATTCACTTTAACAAACAATAGTGTCCTTTATTTTGAATTGCATTTCTTATTGATATTAGTTGCTGAATTCAGAAATAGAGAGTTCCTCCCATCATTTTTGGCTACCAAGCCTCCTCTTTTGATTCTGAGCACACTTTTTGATGCATTTAACACGAAAGATAACACATGTGGCTAAACAACCGAGTATAATAATTGAATCAAACAAGTATATATACCATTAAAACTCCAAATCTATTTAAATCCGTCAGCCACAGTTGTCATTCATCATGGTTTGCATTTGGTACAAATGTTAACTCGTTTAATTGCTAAATAGTGAGAATTTCTAATCACCTAATGTTAATTAGGCTCCTCTTGTTGTTCTGAGGATTATTTTTCATGCAATAACCTTGAAATTAACTTTTGATTCTTTCTTAATATCCATATTCATTATGAAAAAACTACCCCTGGACCATCCATGACATGAATTCATTCAATTTAACAAACAATGGTGTCCTTGATTTTGAATTGCATTTCTTATTGATATTAGTTGCTGAATTCAGAAATAGAGAGTTCCTCCCATCATTTTTGGCTACCAAGCCTCCTCTTTCGATTCCAAACACACTTTTTGATGCATTTAACACGAAAGATAACACATGTGGCTAAACAACCGAGTATATTAATTGAATCAAACAAGTATATACACCATTAAAACTACAAATCTATTTAAATCCGTCAGCCAAAGGTGTCATTCATCATGGTTTGCATTTCGTATGAATGTTAACTCGTTTAATTCCTAAATAATGAGAATTTCTAATCACCTAATGTTAATTAGCCTCCTCTTGTTGTTCCGAGGATTATTTTTCATGCAATAACCTTGAAATTAACTTTTGGGTCTTTCTTAATAACTATAATCATTCTGAAAAAAATGCTCCCAGACGATCAATAATATGAATTCATTCAATTTAACAAACAATGGAATCCTTGATTTTGAATTGCATTTCTTATTGATATTAGTTGTTGAATTCAGAAATAGGGAGTTCTTACCATCATTCTTGGATAGCAAGCCTCCTCTTTTGATTTCGAAGACGCTTTTTGATACATTTATCATAAAATATAACACATATGGCTAAACAGCCTAGTAGATTAATTGAATCAAACATGTATATACACCAATAAAACCCCAAATCTATTTAAATCAATCATCCAAAGGTGCCATTAATCATGACTTGCATTTGGCGCAAATGTTAACTGGTTTAATTCCTAAATAATGAGATATTCTAATCACCCAATGTTAATTATGCTTCTCTTGTTTTTACCATGACTATTTTTTCATGCAATAACCTTGAAATTAACTTTTGATTCTTTCTTAATAACTATATTCATTATGAAAAAACTACCCTTGGACCATCCATAACATGAATTCATTCAATTTAACAAACAATAGTGTCCTTGATTTTGAATTGCATTTCTTATTGATATTAGTTGCTGAATTCAGAAATAGAGAGTTCTTCCCATCATTTTTGGCTACCAAGCCTCCTCTTTTGATTCCAAACACACTTTTTGATGCATTTAACACGAAAGATAACACATGTGGCTAAACAACCGAGTATATTAATTGAATCAAACAAGTATATACACCATTAAAACTCCAAATCTATTTACATCCGTCAGCCAAAGTTGTCATTCATCATGGTTTGCATTTCGTACAAATGTTAACTCGTTTAATTCCTAAATAGTGAGAATTTCTAATCACCTAATGTTAATTAGGCTCCTCTTGTTGTTCCAAGGATTATTTTTCATGCAATAACCTTGAAATTAACTTTTAATTCTTTCTTAATATCTATATTCATTATGAAAAAACTACCCCTGCACCATCCATAACATGAATTCATTCAATTTATCAAACAATGGAGTCGTTGATTTTGAATTGCATTTCTTATTGATATTAGTTGTTGAATTCAGAAATAGGGAGTTGCTACCATCATTTTTGGATAGCAAGCCTTCTCGTTTGATTCCAAACAAACTTTTTGATACATTTATCATAAAATATAACACATATGGCTAAACAGCCTATTATATTAATTGAATCAAACATGTATATACACCAATAAAACCCCAAATCTATTTAAATCAATCATCCAAAGGTGCCATTAATCATGGCTTGCATGTTGCACAAATGTTAACTGGTTTAATTTCTAAATAATGAGATATTCTAATCACCTAATGTTAATTATGCTTCTCTTGTTTTTACCATGACTATTTTTCATGCAATAACCTTGAAATTAACTTTTAATTCTTTCTTAATATCTATATTCATTATGAAAAAACTACCCCTGGACCATCCATAACATGAATTCATTCAATTTAACTGACAATGGAGTCCTTGATTTTGAATTGCATTTCTTATTGATATTAGTTGTTGAATTGAGAAATAGGGAGTTCCTACCATCATTTTTGGATAGCAAGCCTCCTCTTTTGATTCCAAACACACTTTTTGATACATTTATCCTAAAATATAACACATATGGCTAAACAGCCTATTATATTAATTGAATCAAACATGCATATACACCTATAAAACCCCAAATCTATTTAAATCAATCATCCAAATGTGCCATTAATCATGGCTTGCATTTTGCACAAATGTTAACTGGTTTAATTTCTAAATAATGAGATATTCTAATCACGTAATGTTAATTATGCTTCTTTTGTTTTTACCATGACTTTTTTCATGCAATAACCTTGAAATTAACTTTTGATTCTTTCTTAATAACTATATTTATTATGAAAAAACTACCCCTGGACAATCCATAACATCAATTCATTCAATTTAACAAACAATGGAGTCCTTGATTTTGAATTGCATTTCTTATTGATATTAGTTGTTGAATTCAGAAATAGGGAGGTCCTACCATCATTTTTGGATAGCAAGCCTCCTCTTTTGATTCCAAACACACTTTTTGATACATTTATCATAAAATATAACACATATGGCTAAACAGCCTATTATATTAATTGAATCAAACATGTATATACACCAATAAAACCCCAAATCTATTTAAATCAATCATCCAAAGGTGCCATTAATCATGGCTTGCATTTTGCACAAATGTTAACTGGTTTAATTTCTAAATAATGAGATATTCTAATCACCTAATGTTAATTATGCTTCTCTTGTTTTTACCATGACTATTTTTCATGCAATAACCTTGAAATTAACTTTTAATTCTTTCTTAATATCTATATTCATTATGAAAAAAACTACCCCTGGGATCATATAATAACATGAATTCATTCAATTTAACTGACAATGGAGTCCTTGATTTTGAATTGCATTTCTTATTGATATTAGTTGTTGAATTGAGAAATAGGGAGTTCCTACCATCATTTTTGGATAGCAAGCCTCCTCTTTTGATTCCAAACACACTTTTTGATACATTTATCCTAAAATATAACACATATGGCTAAACAGCCTATTATATTAATTGAATCAAACATGCATATACACCTATAAAACCCCAAATCTATTTAAATCAATCATCCAAATGTGCCATTAATCATGGCTTGCATTTTGCACAAATGTTAACTGGTTTAATTTCTAAATAATGAGATATTCTAATCACGTAATGTTAATTATGCTTCTTTTGTTTTTACCATGACTATTTTTCATGCAATAACCTTGAAATTAACTTTTGATTCTTTCTTAATAACTATATTTATTATGAAAAAACTACCCCTGGACAATCCATAACATCAATTCATTCAATTTAACAAACAATGGAGTCCTTGATTTTGAATTGCATTTCTTATCGATATTAATTGTAGAATTGAAAAATAGAGAGTTCCTCCCATCATTTTTGGCTACCAAGCCTCCTATTCTGATTCCGAACACACTTTTTGATGCATTTAACACGAAATATAACACATGTGGCTAAACAACCGAGTATATTAATTGAATCAAACAAGTATATGCACCATTAAAACTCCAAATCTCTTTAAATTCATCAGCCAAAGGTGTCATTCACCATGGTTTGCATTTCGTACAAATGTTAACTCGTTTAATTCATAAATAATGAGAATTTCTAATCACCTAATGTTAATTAGGCTCCTCTTGTTGTTCCGAGGATTATTTTTGATGCAATAACATTGAAATTAACTTTTGATTCTTTCTTAATAACTATATTCATTATGAAAAAACTACCCCTGGACCATCCATAACATGAATTCATTCAGTTTATCAAACAATGGAGTCCTTGATTTTGAATTGCATTTCTTATTGATATTAGTTGTTGAATTCAGAAATAGGGAGTTCCTACCATCATTTTTGGATAGCAAGCCTCCTCTTTTGATTCCAAACACACTTTTTGATGCATTTATCCTAAAATATAACACATATGGCTAAACAGCCTATTATATTAATTGAATCAAACATGCATATACACCTATAAAACCCCAAATCTATTTAAATCAATCATCCAAATGTGCCATTAATAATGGCTTGCATTTGGCACAAATGTTAACTGGTTTAATTTCTAAATAATGAGATATTCTAATCACGTAATGTTAATTATGCTTCTTTTGTTTTTACCATGACTATTTTTCATGCAATAACCTTGAAATTAACTTTTGATTCTTTCTTAATAACTATATTTATTATGAAAAAACTACCCCTGGACAATCCATAACATCAATTCATTCAATTTAACAAACAATGGAGTCCTTGATTTTGAATTGCATTTCTTATTGATATTAGTTGTTGAATTTAGAAATAGGGAGGTCCTACCATCATTTTTGGATAGCAAGCCTCCTCTTTTGATTCCAAACACACTTTTTTATACATTTATCATAAAATATAACACATATGGCTAAACAGCCTATTATATTAATTGAATCAAACATGTATATACACCAATAAAACCCCAAATCTATTTAAATCAATCATCAAAAGGTGCCATTAATCATGGCTTGCATTTTGCACAAATGTTAACTGGTTTAATTTCTAAATAAAGAGATATTCTAATCACCTAATGTTAATTATGCTTCTCTTGTTTTTACCATGACTATATTTCATGCAATAACCTTGAAATTCACTTTTGATTCTTTCTTCATAACTATAATCATTCTAAAAAAAATGCTCTCGGACGATCTATAAGATGAATTCTTTCAATTTATCAAACAATGGAGTCCTTGATTTTGAATTGCATTTCTTATTGATATTAGTTTTGAATTCAAAAATAGGGTGTTCCTACCATCATTCTTGGATAGCAAGCCTCCTCTTTTGATTCCGAAGACACTTTTTGATACATTTATCATAAAATATAACACATATGGCTAAATAGCCCAGTATATTAATTGAATCAAACATGTATATACACCAATAAAACCCCAAATCTATTTAAATCAATCATCCAAAGGCGCCATTAATCATGGCTTGCATTTCCCACAAATGTTAACTGGTTTAATTCCTTAATAATGAGATATTCTAATCACATAATGTTAATTATGCTTCTCTTGTTTTTACCATGACTATTTTTCATGCAATAACCTTGAAATTAAATTTTGAGTCTTTCTTAATAACTATAATCATTCTGAAAAAAATTGCTCTCGAACGATCTATAAAATGAATTCATTCAATTTAACAAACAATAGAGTCCTTGATTTTGAATTGCATTTCTTATCGATATTAATTGTAGAATTGAAAAATAGAGAGTTCCTCCCATCATTTTTGGCTACCAAGCCTCCTATTCTGATTCCGAACACACTTTTTGATGCATGTAACACGAAATATAACACATGTGGCTAAACAACCGAGTATATTAATTGAATCAAACAAGTATATGCACCATTAAAACTCCAAATCTCTTTAAATTCATCAGCCAAAGGTGTCATTCACCATGGTTTGCATTTTGTACAAATGTTAACTCTTTTAATTCATAAATAATGAGAATTTCTAATCACCTAATGTTAATTAGGCTCCTCTTGTTGTTCCGAGGATTATTTTTGATGCAATAACATTGAAATTAACTTTTGATTCTTTCTTAATAACTATATTCATTATGAAAAAACTACCCCTGGACCATCCATAACATGAATTCATTCAGTTTATCAAACAATGGAGTCCTTGATTTTGAATTGCATTTCTTATTGATATTAGTTGTTGAATTCAGAAATAGGGAGTTCCTACCATCATTTTTGGATAGCAAGCCTCCTCTTTTGATTCAAAACACACTTTTTGATACATTTATCATAAAATATAACACATATGGCTAAACAGCCTATTATATTAATTGAATCAAACATGTATATACACCAATAAAACCCCAAATCTATTTAAATCAATCATCCAAAGGTGCCATTAATCATGGCTTGCATGTTGCACAAATGTTAACTGGTTTAATTTCTAAATAATGAGATATTCTAATCACCTAATGTTAATTATGCTTCTCTTGTTTTTACCATGACTATTTTTCATGCAATAACCTAGAAATTAAATTTTGAGTCTTTCTTAATAACTATAATCATTCTGAAAAAAATTGCTCTCGGACGATCTATAAATGAATTCATTCAATTTAACAAACAATGGAGTCCTTGATTTTGAATTGCATTTCTTATCGATATTAATTATAGAATTGAAAAATAGAGAGTTCCTCCCATCATTTTTGGCTACCAAGCCTCCTATTCTGATTCCGAACACACTTTTTGATGCATTTAACACTAAATATAACACATGTGGCTAAACAACCGAGTATATTAATTGAATCAAACAAGTATATGCACCATTAAAACTCCAAATCTCTTTAAATTCATCAGCCAAAGGTGTCATTCACCATGGTTTGCATTTCGTACAAATGTTAACTCGTTTAATTCATAAATAATGAGAATTTCTAATCACCTAATGTTAATTAGGCTCCTCTTGTTGTTCCGAGGATTATTTTTGATGCAATAACATTGAAATTAACTTTTGATTCTTTCTTAATAACTATATTCATTATGAAAAACTACCCCTGGACCATCCATAACATGAATTCATTCAGTTTATCAAACAATGGAGTCCTTGATTTTGAATTGCATTTCTTATTGATATTAGTTGTTGAATTCAGAAATAGGGAGTTCCTACCATCATTTTTGGATAGCAAGCCTCCTCTTTTGATTCCAAACAAACTTTTTGATACATTTATCATAAAATATAACACATATGGCTAAACAGCCTATTATATTAATTGAATCAAACATGTATGTACACCAATAAAACCCCAAATCTATTTAAATCAATCATCTAAAGGTGCCATTAATCATGGCTTGCATGTTGCACAAATGTTAACTGGTTTAATTTCTAAATAATGAGATATTCTAATCACCTAATGTTAATTATGCTTCTGTTGTTTTTACCATGACTATTTTTCATGCAATAACCTAGAAATTAAATTTTGAGTCTTTCTTAATAACTATAATCATTCTGAAAAAAATTGCTCTCGGACGATCTATAAATTGAATTCATTCAATTTAACAAACAATGGAGTCCTTGACTTTGAATTGCATTTCTTATCGATATTAATTATAGAATTGAAAAATAGAGAGTTCCTCCCATCATTTTTGGCTACCAAGCCTCCTATTCTGATTCCGAACACACTTTTTGATGCATTTAACACTAAATATAACACATGTGGCTAAACAACCGAGTATATTAATTGAATCAAACAAGTATATGCACCATTAAAACTCCAAATCTCTTTAAATTCATCAGCCAAAGGTGTCATTCACCATGGTTTGCATTTTGTACAAATGTTAACTCTTTTAATTCATAAATAATGAGAATTTCTAATCACCTAATGTTAATTAGGCTCCTCTTGTTGTTCCGAGGATTATTTTTGATGCAATAACATTGAAATTAACTTTTGATTCTTTCTTAATAACTATATTCATTATGAAAATACTACCCCTGGACCATCCATAACATGAATTCATTCAGTTTATCAAACAATGGAGTCCTTGATTTTGAATTGCATTTCTTATTGATATTAGTTGTTGAATTCAGAAATAGGGAGTTCCTACCATCATTTTTGGATAGCAAGCCTCCTCTTTTGATTCCAAACACACTTTTTGATACATTTATCCATAAAATATAACACATATGGCTAAACAGCCTATTATATTAATTGAATCAAACATGCATATACACCTATATAAAAACCCCAAATCTATTTTAAATCAATCATCCAAAGGTGCCATTAATCATGGCTTGCATTTTGCACAAATGTTAACTGGTTTTTAATTTCTAAATAATGAGATATTCTAATCACGTAATGTTAATTATGCTTCTTTTGTTTTTACCATGACTATTTTTCATGCAATAACCTTGAAATTAACTTTTGATTCTTTCTTAATAACTATATTTATTATGAAAAAACTACCCCTGGACAATCCATAACATCAATTCATTCAATTTAACAAACAATGGAGTCCTTGATTTTGAATTGCATTTCTTATCGATATTAATTGTAGAATTGAAAAATAGAGAGTTCCTCCCATCATTTTTGGCTACCAAGCCTCCTATTCTGATTCCGAAACACACTTTTTGATGCATTTAACACGAAAAATATAACACATGTGGCTAAACAACCGAGTATATTAATTGAATCAAACAAGTATATGCACCATTAAAACTCCAAATCTCTTTAAATTCATCAGCCAAAGGTGTCATTCACCATGGTTTGCATTTCGTACAAATGTTAACTCGTTTAATTCATAAATAAATGAGAATTTCTAATCACCTAATGTTAATTAGGCTCCTCTTGTTTGTTCCGAGGATTATTTTTGATGCAATAACATTGAAATTAACTTTTGATTCTTTCTTCATAACTATATTCATTATGAAAAAACTACCCCTGGACCATCCATAACATGAATTCATTCAATTTATCAAACAATGGAGTCCTTGATTTTGAATTGCATTTCTTATTGATATTAGTTGTTGAATTCAGAAATAGGGAGTTCCTACCATCATTTTTGGATAGCAAGCCTCCTCTTTTGATTCCGAAAACACTTTTTGATACATTTTATCCATAAAATATAACACATATGGCTAAACAGCCTATTATATTAATTGAATCAAACATGTATATACACCAATAAAACCCCAAATCTATTTAAATCAATCATCCAAATGTGCCATTAATCATGGCTTGCATTTCGCACAAATGTTAACTGGTTTAATTTCTAAATAATGAGATATTCTAATCACCTAATGTTAATTATGCTTCTCTTGTTTTTACCATGACTATTTTTCATGCAATAACCTTGAAATTAACTTTTGATTCTTTCTTAATAACTATATTCATTATGAAAAAAACTACCCCTGGACAATCCATAACATGAATTCATTCAATTTAACAAACAATGGAGTCCTTGATTTTGAATTGCATTTCTTATTGATATTAGTTGTTGAATTCAGAAAAATAGGGAGTTCCTACCATCATTTTTGGATAGCAAGCCTCCTCTTTTGATTCCAAACACACTTTTTGATACATTTATCATAAAATATAACACATATGGCTAAAAACAGCCTATTATATTAATTGAATCAAACATGTATATACACACCAATAAAACCCCAAATCTATTTAAATCAATCATCCAAAGGTGCCATTAATCATGGTTTGCATTTTGCACAAATGTTAACTGGTTTAATTTCTAAATAATGAGATATTCTAATCACCTAATGTTAATTATGCTTCTCTTGTTTTTTACCATGACTATTTTTTCATGCAATAACCTTGAAATTAACTTTTGATTCTTTCTTAATAAACTATAATCATTCTAAAAAAAAATGCTCTCGGACGATCTATAAGATGAATTCTTTCAATTTAACAAACAATGGAGTCCTTGATTTTGAATTGCATTTCTTATTGATATTAGTTTTTGAATTCAGAAATAGGGAGTTCCTACCATCATTTTTGGATAGCAAGCCTCCTCTTTTGATTCCGAAGACACTTTTTGATACATTTATCATAAAATATAACACATATGGCTAAACAGCCCAGTATATTAATTGAATCAAACATGTATATACACCAATAAAACCCCAAATCTATTTAAATCAATCATCCAAAGGTGCCATTAATCATGGCTTGCATTTCCCACAAATGTTAACTGGTTTAATTCCTAAATAATGAGATATTCTAATCACCTAATGTTAATTATGCTTCTCTTGTTTTTACCATGACTATTTTTCATGCAATAACCTTGAAATTAACTTTTGAGTCTTTCTTAATAACTATAATCATTCTGAAAAAAATGCTCTCGGACGATCTATAAGATGAATTCATTCAATTTAACAAACAATGGAGTCCTTGATTTTGAATTGCATTTCTTATCGATATTAATTGTAGAATTGAAAAATAGAGAGTTCCTCCCATCATTTTTGGCTACCAAGCCTCCTATTTTGATTCCAAAACACACTTTTTGATGCATTTAACATGAAAATATAACACATGTGGCTAAACAACCGAGTATATTAATTGAATCAAACAAGTATATACACCATTAAAACTCCAAATCTATTTAAATCCATCAGCCAAAGGTGTCATTCATCATCATGGTTTGCATTTCGTACAAATGTTAACTCGTTTAATTCCTAAATAATGAGAATTTCTAATCACCTAATGTTAATTAGGCTCCTCTTGTTGTTCCGAGGATTATTTTTCATGCAATAACCTTGAAATTAACTTTTGATTCTTTCTTAATAACTATAATCATTATTATGAAAAAAAATGCCCCCTGGACCATCCATAACATGAATTCATTCAATTTAACAAACAATGGAGTCCTTGATTTTGAATTGCATTTCTTATTGATATTAGTTTTGAATTGAATTCAGAAATAGGGAGTTCCTACCATCATTTTTGGATAGCAAGCCTCCTCTTTTGATTCCAAACACACTTTTTGATACATTTATCATCAAAAATATAACACATATGGCTAAACAGCCTAGTATATTAATTGAATCAAACATGTATATACACCAATAAAACCCCAAATCTATTTAAATCAATCATCCAAAGGTGCCATTAATCATGGCTTGCATTTCGCACAAATGTTAACTGGTTTAATTCCTAAATAATGAGATATTCTAATCACCTAATGTTAATTATGCTTCTCTTGTTTTTACCATGACTATTTTTCATGCAATAACCTTGAAATTAACTTTTGATTCTTTCTTAATAACTATAATCATTCTGAAAAAAATGCTACCCCTGGACGATCTATAAGATGAATTCATTCAATTTAACAAACAATGGAGTCCTTGATTTTGAATTGCATTTCTTATTGATATTAGTTGTTGAATTCAAAAATAGAGAGTTCCTCCCATCATTTTTGGATAGCAAGCCTCCTCTTTTGATTCCAAACACACTTTTTGATGCATTTAACATAAAATATATAACACATATGGCTAAACAACCGAGTATATTAATTGAATCAAACAATGTATATACACCATTATAAAACTCCAAATCTATTTAAATCAATCAGCCAAAGGTGTCATTCATCATGGTTTGCATTTCGTACAAATGTTAACTGGTTTAATTCCTAAATAATGAGATATTTCTAATCACCTAATGTTAATTAGGCTTCCTCTTGTTTTTACGAGGATTATTTTTCATGCAATAACCTTGAAAATTAACTTTTGATTCTTTCTTAATAACTATATATTCATTATGAAAAAAATGCCCCTGGACCATCCATAACATGAATTCATTCAATTTAACAAACAATGGAGTCCTTGATTTTGAATTGCATTTCTTATTGATATTAGTTGTTGAATTCAGAAATAGAGAGTTCCTCCCATCATTTTTGGCTAGCAAGCCTCCTCTTTTGATTCCAAACACACTTTTTGATGCATTTAACATAAAATATAACACATGTGGCTAAACAACCGAGTATATTAATTGAATCAAACAAGTATATACACCATTAAAACTCCAAATCTATTTAAATCCATCAGCCAAAGGTGTCATTCATCATGGTTTGCATTTCGTACAAATGTTAACTCGTTTAATTCCTAAATAATGAGAATATTCTAATCACCTAATGTTAATTAGGCTTCTCTTGTTTTTACGATGATTATTTTTCATGCAATAACCTTGAAATTAACTTTTGATTCTTTCTTAATAACTATAATCATTCTGAAAAAAATGCTGCCCCTGGACCATCCATAACATGAATTCATTCAATTTAACAAACAATGGAGTCCTTGATTTTGAATTGCATTTCTTATTGATATTAGTTGTTGAATTCAGAAATAGGGAGTTCCTACCATCATTTTTGGATAGCAAGCCTCCTCTTTTGATTCCAAACACACTTTTTGATACATTTATCATAAAATATAACACATATGGCTAAACAGCCTAGTATGTTAATTGAATCAAACATGTATATACACCAATAAAACCCCAAATCTATTTAAATCAATCATCCAAAGGTGCCATTAATCATGGCTTGCATTTCGCACAAATGTTAACTGGTTTAATTCCTAAATAATGAGATATTCTAATCACCTAATGTTAATTATGCTTCTCTTGTTTTTACCATGACTATTTTTCATGCAATAACCTTGAAATTAACTTTTGAGTCTTTCTTAATAACTATAATCATTCTGAAAAAAATGCTCCCGGACGATCTATAAGATGAATTCATTCAATTTAACAAACAATGGAGTCCTTGATTTTGAATTGCATTTCTTATCGATATTAATTGTAGAATTGAAAAATAGAGAGTTCCTCCCATCATTTTTGGCTACCAAGCCTCCTATTTTGATTCCAAACACACTTTTTGATGCATTTAACATGAAATATAACACATGTGGCTAAACAACCGAGTATATTAATTGAATCAAACAAGTATATACACCATTAAAACTCCAAATCTATTTAAATCCATGAGCCAAAGGTGTCATTCATCATGGTTTGCATTTCGTACAAATGTTAACTCGTTTAATTCCTAAATAATGAGAATTTCTAATCACCTAATGTTAATTAGGCTCCTCTTGTTGTTCCGAGGATTATTTTTCGTGCAATAACCTTGAAATTAACTTTTGATTCTTTCTTAATAACTATAATCATTTTGAAAAAAATGCCCCTGGACCATCCATAACATGAATTCATTCAATTTAACAAACAATGGAGTCCTTGATTTTGAATTGCATTTCTTATTGATATTAGTTTTTGAATTCAGAAATAGGGAGTTCCTACCATCATTTTTTGGATAGCAAGCCTCCTCTTTTGATTCCAAACACACTTTTTGATACATTTATCATAAAAATATAACACATATGGCTAAACAGCCTAGTATATTAATTGAATCAAACATGTATATACACCAATAAAACCCCAAATCTATTTAAATCAATCATCCAAAGGTGCCATTAATCATGGCTTTGCATTTCGCACAAATGTTAACTGGTTTAATTCCTAAAATAATGAGATATTCTAATCACCTAATGTTAATTATGCTTCTCTTGTTTTTTACCATGACTATTTTTCATGCAATAACCTTGAAATTAACTTTTGAGTCTTTCTTAATAACTATAATCATTCTGAAAAAAATGCTCCCCCTGACGATCTATAAGATGAATTCATTCAATTTAACAAACAATGGAGTCCTTGATTTTGAATTGCATTTTCTTATCGATATTAATTGTAGAATTGAAAAATAGAGAGTTCCTCCCATCATTTTTGGCTACCAAGCCTCCTATTTTGATTCCAAACACACTTTTTGATGCATTTTAACATGAAATATAACACATGTGGCTAAACAACCGAGTATATTAATTGAATCAAACAAGTATATACACCATTAAAACTCCAAATCTATTTAAATCCATCAGCCAAAGGTGTCATTCATCATGGTTTGCATTTCGTACAAATGTTAACTCGTTTAATTCCTAAATAATGAGAATTTCTAATCACCTAATGTTAATTAGGCTCCTCTTGTTGTTCCGAGGATTATTTTTTCATGCAATAACCTTGAAATTAACTTTTGATTCTTTCTTAATAACTATATTCATTATGAAAAAACTACCCCTGGACCATCCATAACATGAATTCATTCAATTTAACAAACAATGGAGTCCTTGATTTTGAATTGCATTTCTTATTGATATTAGTTGTTGAATTCAGAAATAGAGAGTTCCTCCCATCATTTTTGGCTAGCAAGCCTCCTCTTTTGATTCCAACCACACTTTTTGATGCATTTAACATGAAATATAACACATGTGGCTAAACAACCGAGTATATTAATTGAATCAAACAAGTATATACACCATTAAAACTCCAAATCTATTTAAATCCATCAGCCAAAGGTGTCATTCATCATGGTTTGCATTTCGTACAAATGTTAACTCGTTTAATTCCTAAATAATGAGAATTTCTAATCACCTAATGTTAATTAGGCTCCTCTTGTTGTTCCGAGGATTATTTTTCATGCAATAACCTTGAAATTAACTTTTGATTCTTTCTTAATAACTATAATCATTCATTATGAAAAAAAATGCCCTGGACCATCCATAACATGAATTCATTCAATTTAACAAACAATGGAGTCCTTGATTTTGAATTGCATTTCTTATTGATATTAGTTGTTGAATTCAGAAATAGGGAGTTCCTACCATCATTTTTGGATAGCAAGCCTCCTCTTTTGATTCCGAAGACACTTTTTGATACATTTATCATAAAATATAACACATATGGCTAAACAGCCTAGTATGTTAATTGAATCAAACATGTATATACACCAATAAAACCCCAAATCTATTTAAATCAATCATCCAAAGGTGCCATTAATCATGGCTTGCATTTCGCACAAATGTTAACTGGTTTAATTCCTAAATAATGAGATATTCTAATCACCTAATGTTAATTATGCTTCTCTTGTTTTTACCATGACTATTTTTCATGCAATAACCTTGAAATTAACTTTTGATTCTTTCTTAATAACTATAATCATTCTGAAAAAAATGCTCCCTGGACCATCTATAACATGAATTCATTCAATTTAACAAACAATGGAGTCCTTGATTTTGAATTGCATTTCTTATTGATATTAATTGTGAATTCAAAAATAGAGAGTTCCTCCCATCATTTTTGGCTACCAAGCCTCCTATTTTGATTCCAAACACACTTTTTGATGCATTTAACATGAAATATAACACATGTGGCTAAACAACCTAGTATATTAATTGAATCAAACAAGTATATACACCATTAAAACTCCAAATCTATTTAAATCCATCATCCAAAGGTGTCATTCATCATGGTTTGCATTTCGTACAAATGTTAACTCGTTTAATTCCTAAATAATGAGAATTTCTAATCACCTAATGTTAATTAGGCTCCTCTTGTTGTTCCGAGGATTATTTTTCATGCAATAACCTTGAAATTAACTTTTGATTCTTTCTTAATAACTATATTCATTATGAAAAAAATGCCCCTGGACCATCCATAACATGAATTCATTCAATTTAACAAACAATGGAGTCCTTGATTTTGAATTGCATTTCTTATTGATATTAGTTGTTGAATTCAGAAATAGGGAGTTCCTACCATCATTTTTGGCTAGCAAGCCTCCTCTTTTGATTCCAAACACACATTTTGATACATTTATCATAAAAATATAACACATGTGGCTAAACAACCTAGTATATTAATTGAATCAAACATGTATATACACCAATTAAAACCCCAAATCTATTTAAATCAATCATCCAAAGGTGTCATTAATCATGGCTTGCATTTCGCACAAATGTTAACTGGTTTTAATTCCTAAATAATGAGATATTCTAATCACCTAATGTTAATTATGCTTCTCTTGTTTTTCCGATGATTATTTTTTTCATGCAATAACCTTGAAATTAACTTTTGATTCTTTCTTAATAACTATAATCATTCTGAAAAAAATGCCCCTGGACCATCCATAACATGAATTCATTCAATTTAACAAACAATGGAGTCCTTGATTTTGAATTGCATTTCTTATTGATATTAGTTGTTGAATTCAGAAATAGGGAGTTCCTACCATCATTTTTGGATAGCAAGCCTCCTCTTTTGATTCCAAACACACTTTTTGATACATTTAACATGATAAAATATAACACATATGGCTAAACAAGCCTAGTATATTAATTGAATCAAACACATGTATATACACCAATAAAACCCCAAATCTAATTTAAATCAATCATCCAAAGGTGCCATTAATCATGGTTTGCATTTTGCACAAATGTTAACTGGTTTAATTTCTAAATAATGAGATATTCTAATCACCTAATGTTAATTATGCTTCTCTTGTTTTTACCATGACTATTTTTCATGCAATAACCTTGAAATTAACTTTTGATTCTTTCTTAATAACTATAATCATTCTGAAAAAAAATGCTCGTGGACGATCCATAAGATGAATTCATTCAATTTAACAAACAATGGAGTCCTTGATTTTGAATTGCATTTCTTATTGATATTAGTTGTTGAATTCAGAAATAGGGAGTTCCTACCATCATTTTTTGGATAGCAAGCCTCCTCTTTTGATTCCAAACACACTTTTTGATACATTTATCATAAAATATAACACATATGGCTAAACAGCCTAGTATATTAATTGAATCAAACATGTATATACACCAATAAAACCCCCAAATCTATTTAAATCAATCATCCAAAGGTGCCATTAATCATGGCTTGCATTTCGCACAAATGTTAACTGGTTTAATTCCTAAATAATGAGATATTCTAATCACCTAATGTTAATTATGCTTCTCTTGTTTTTACCATGACTATTTTTCATGCAATAACCTTGAAATTCACTTTTGATTCTTTCTTATATAACTATAATCATTCTGAAAAAAAATGCCCCCGGACGATCTATAAGATGAATTCTTTCAATTTATACAAACAATGGAGTCCTTGATTTTGAATTGCATTTCTTATTGATATTAGTTGTTGAATTCAGAAATAGGGTGTTCCTACACATCATTTTTGGATAGCAAGCCTCCTCTTTTTGATTCCAAACACACACTTTTTGATACCATTTATCATAAAATATAACACATATGGCTAAACAGCCCAGTATATTTAATTGAATCAAACACTGTATATACACACAATAAAACCCCAAATCTATTTAAATCAATCATCCAA